>OU452294.1:0-272500 GCA_911728535.1 Pammene fasciana
ACCTAACCTAACCTAACCTAACCTAACCTAACCTAACCTAACCTAACCTAACCTAACCTAACCTAACCTAACCTAACCTAACCTACCTAACCTAACCTAACCTAACCTAACCTAACCTAACCTAACCTAACCTAACCTAACCTAACCTAACCTAACCTAACCTAACCTAACCTAACCTAACCTAACCTAACCTAACCTAACCTAACCTAACCTAACCTAACCTAACCTAACCTAACCTAACCTAACCTAACCTAACCTAACCTAACCTAACCTAACCTAACCTAACCTAACCTAACCTAACCTAACCTAACCTAACCTAACCTAACCTAACCTAACCTAACCTAACCTAACCTAACCTAACCTAACCTAACCTAACCTAACCTAACCTAACCTAACCTAACCTAACCTAACCTAACCTAACCTAACCTAACCTAACCTAACCTAACCTAACCTAACCTAACCTAACCTAACCTAACCTAACCTAACCTAACCTAACCTAACCTAACCTAACCTAACCTAACCTAACCTAACCTAACCTAACCTAACCTAACCTAACCTAACCTAACCTAACCTAACCTAACCTAACCTAACCTAACCTAACCTAACCTAACCTAACCTAACCTAACCTAACCTAACCTAACCTAACCTAACCTAACCTAACCTAACCTAACCTAACCTAACCTAACCTAACCTAACCTAACCTAACCTAACCTAACCTAACCTAACCTAACCTAACCTAACCTAACCTAACCTAACCTAACCTAACCTAACCTAACCTAACCTAACCTAACCTAACCTAACCTAACCTAACCTAACCTAACCTAACCTAACCTAACCTAACCTAACCTAACCTAACCTAACCTAACCTAACCTAACCTAACCTAACCTAACCTAACCTAACCTAACCTAACCTAACCTAACCTAACCTAACCTAACCTAACCTAACCTAACCTAACCTAACCTAACCTAACCTAACCTAACCTAACCTAACCTAACCTAACCTAACCTAACCTAACCTAACCTAACCTAACCTAACCTAACCTAACCTAACCTAACCTAACCTAACCTAACCTAACCTAACCTAACCTAACCTAACCTAACCTAACCTAACCTAACCTAACCTAACCTAACCTAACCTAACCTAACCTAAGCTAACCTAACCTAACCTAACCTAACCTAACCTAACCTAACCTAACCTAACCTAACCTAACCTAACCTAACCTAACCTAACCTAACCTAACCTAACCTAACCTAACCTAACCTAACCTAACCTAACCTAACCTAACCTAACCTAACCTAACCTAACCTAACCTAACCTAACCTAACCTAACCTAACCTAACCTAACCTAACCTAACCTAACCTATCCTAACCTAACCTAACCTAACCTAACCTAACCTAACCTAACCTAACCTAACCTAACCTAACCTAACCTAACCTAACCTAACCTAACCTAACCTAACCTAACCTAACCTAACCTAACCTAACCTAACCTAACCTAACCTAACCTAACCTAACCTAACCTAACCTAACCTAACCTAACCTAACCTAACCTAACCTAACCTAACCTAACCTAACCTAACCTAACCTAACCTAACCTAACCTAACCTAACCTAACCTAACCTAACCTAACCTAACCTAACCTAACCTAACCTAACCTAACCTAACCTAACCTAACCTAACCTAACCTAACCTAACCTAACCTAACCTAACCTAACCTAACCTAACCTAACCTAACCTAACCTAACCTAACCTAACCTAACCTAACCTAACCTAACCTAACCTAACCTAACCTAACCTAACCTAACCTAACCTAACCTAACCTAACCTAACCTAACCTAACCTAACCTAACCTAACCTAACCTAACCTAACCTAACCTAACCTAACCTAACCTAACCTAACCTAACCTAACCTAACCTAACCTAACCTAACCTAACCTAACCTAACCTAACCTAACCTAACCTAACCTAACCTAACCTAACCTAACCTAACCTAACCTAACCTAACCTAACCTAACCTAACCTAACCTAACCTAACCTAACCTAACCTAACCTAACCTAACCTAACCTAACCTAACCTAACCTAACCTAACCTAACCTAACCTAACCTAACCTAACCTAACCTAACCTAACCTAACCTAACCTAACCTAACCTAACCTAACCTAACCTAACCTAACCTAACCTAACCTAACCTAACCTAACCTAACCTAACCTAACCTAACCTAACCTAACCTAACCTAACCTAACCTAACCTAACCTAACCTAACCTAACCTAACCTAACCTAACCTAACCTAACCTAACCTAACCTAACCTAACCTAACCTAACCTAACCTAACCTAACCTAACCTAACCTAACCTAACCTAACCTAACCTAACCTAACCTAACCTAACCTAACCTAACCTAACCTAACCTAACCTAACCTAACCTAACCTAACCTAACCTAACCTAACCTAACCTAACCTAACCTAACCTAACCTAACCTAACCTAACCTAACCTAACCTAACCTAACCTAACCTAACCTAACCTAACCTAACCTAACCTAACCTAACCTAACCTAACCTAACCTAACCTAACCTAACCTAACCTAACCTAACCTAACCTAACCTAACCTAACCTAACCTAACCTAACCTAACCTAACCTAACCTAACCTAACCTAACCTAACCTAACCTAACCTAACCTAACCTAACCTAACCTAACCTAACCTAACCTAACCTAACCTAACCTAACCTAACCTAACCTAACCTAACCTAACCTAACCTAACCTAACCTAACCTAACCTAACCTAACCTAACCTAACCTAACCTAACCTAACCTAACCTAACCTAACCTAACCTAACCTAACCTAACCTAACCTAACCTAACCTAACCTAACCTAACCTAACCTAACCTAACCTAACCTAACCTAACCTAACCTAACCTAACCTAACCTAACCTAACCTAACCTAACCTAACCTAACCTAACCTAACCTAACCTAACCTAACCTAACCTAACCTAACCTAACCTAACCTAACCTAACCTAACCTAACCTAACCTAACCTAACCTAACCTAACCTAACCTAACCTAACCTAACCTAACCTAACCTAACCTAACCTAACCTAACCTAACCTAACCTAACCTAACCTAACCTAACCTAACCTAACCTAACCTAACCTAACCTAACCTAACCTAACCTAACCTAACCTAACCTAACCTAACCTAACCTAACCTAACCTAACCTAACCTAACCTAACCTAACCTAACCTAACCTAACCTAACCTAACCTAACCTAACCTAACCTAACCTAACCTAACCTAACCTAACCTAACCTAACCTAACCTAACCTAACCTAACCTAACCTAACCTAACCTAACCTAACCTAACCTAACCTAACCTAACCTAACCTAACCTAACCTAACCTAACCTAACCTAACCTAACCTAACCTAACCTAACCTAACCTAACCTAACCTAACCTAACCTAACCTAACCTAACCTAACCTAACCTAACCTAACCTAACCTAACCTAACCTAACCTAACCTAACCTAACCTAACCTAACCTAACCTAACCTAACCTAACCTAACCTAACCTAACCTAACCTAACCTAACCTAACCTAACCTAACCTAACCTAACCTAACCTAACCTAACCTAACCTAACCTAACCTAACCTAACCTAACCTAACCTAACCTAACCTAACCTAACCTAACCTAACCTAACCTAACCTAACCTAACCTAACCTAACCTAACCTAACCTAACCTAACCTAACCTAACCTAACCTAACCTAACCTAACCTAACCTAACCTAACCTAACCTAACCTAACCTAACCTAACCTAACCTAACCTAACCTAACCTAACCTAACCTAACCTAACCTAACCTAACCTAACCTAACCTAACCTAACCTAACCTAACCTAACCTAACCTAACCTAACCTAACCTAACCTAACCTAACCTAACCTAACCTAACCTAACCTAACCTAACCTAACCTAACCTAACCTAACCTAACCTAACCTAACCTAACCTAACCTAACCTAACCTAACCTAACCTAACCTAACCTAACCTAACCTAACCTAACCTAACCTAACCTAACCTAACCTAACCTAACCTAACCTAACCTAACCTAACCTAACCTAACCTAACCTAACCTAACCTAACCTAACCTAACCTAACCTAACCTAACCTAACCTAACCTAACCTAACCTAACCTAACCTAACCTAACCTAACCTAACCTAACCTAACCTAACCTAACCTAACCTAACCTAACCTAACCTAACCTAACCTAACCTAACCTAACCTAACCTAACCTAACCTAACCTAACCTAACCTAACCTAACCTAACCTAACCTAACCTAACCTAACCTAACCTAACCTAACCTAACCTAACCTAACCTAACCTAACCTAACCTAACCTAACCTAACCTAACCTAACCTAACCTAACCTAACCTAACCTAACCTAACCTAACCTAACCTAACCTAACCTAACCTAACCTAACCTAACCTAACCTAACCTAACCTAACCTAACCTAACCTAACCTAACCTAACCTAACCTAACCTAACCTAACCTAACCTAACCTAACCTAACCTAACCTAACCTAACCTAACCTAACCTAACCTAACCTAACCTAACCTAACCTAACCTAACCTAACCTAACCTAACCTAACCTAACCTAACCTAACCTAACCTAACCTAACCTAACCTAACCTAACCTAACCTAACCTAACCTAACCTAACCTAACCTAACCTAACCTAACCTAACCTAACCTAACCTAACCTAACCTAACCTAACCTAACCTAACCTAACCTAACCTAACCTAACCTAACCTAACCTAACCTAACCTAACCTAACCTAACCTAACCTAACCTAACCTAACCTAACCTAACCTAACCTAACCTAACCTAACCTAACCTAACCTAACCTAACCTAACCTAACCTAACCTAACCTAACCTAACCTAACCTAACCTAACCTAACCTAACCTAACCTAACCTAACCTAACCTAACCTAACCTAACCTAACCTAACCTAACCTAACCTAACCTAACCTAACCTAACCTAACCTAACCTAACCTAACCTAACCTAACCTAACCTAACCTAACCTAACCTAACCTAACCTAACCTAACCTAACCTAACCTAACCTAACCTAACCTAACCTAACCTAACCTAACCTAACCTAACCTAACCTAACCTAACCTAACCTAACCTAACCTAACCTAACCTAACCTAACCTAACCTAACCTAACCTAACCTAACCTAACCTAACCTAACCTAACCTAACCTAACCTAACCTAACCTAACCTAACCTAACCTAACCTAACCTAACCTAACCTAACCTAACCTAACCTAACCTAACCTAACCTAACCTAACCTAACCTAACCTAACCTAACCTAACCTAACCTAACCTAACCTAACCTAACCTAACCTAACCTAACCTAACCTAACCTAACCTAACCTAACCTAACCTAACCTAACCTAACCTAACCTAACCTAACCTAACCTAACCTAACCTAACCTAACCTAACCTAACCTAACCTAACCTAACCTAACCTAACCTAACCTAACCTAACCTAACCTAACCTAACCTAACCTAACCTAACCTAACCTAACCTAACCTAACCTAACCTAACCTAACCTAACCTAACCTAACCTAACCTAACCTAACCTAACCTAACCTAACCTAACCTAACCTAACCTAACCTAACCTAACCTAACCTAACCTAACCTAACCTAACCTAACCTAACCTAACCTAACCTAACCTAACCTAACCTAACCTAACCTAACCTAACCTAACCTAACCTAACCTAACCTAACCTAACCTAACCTAACCTAACCTAACCTAACCTAACCTAACCTAACCTAACCTAACCTAACCTAACCTAACCTAACCTAACCTAACCTAACCTAACCTAACCTAACCTAACCTAACCTAACCTAACCTAACCTAACCTAACCTAACCTAACCTAACCTAACCTAACCTAACCTAACCTAACCTAACCTAACCTAACCTAACCTAACCTAACCTAACCTAACCTAACCTAACCTAACCTAACCTAACCTAACCTAACCTAACCTAACCTAACCTAACCTAACCTAACCTAACCTAACCTAACCTAACCTAACCTAACCTAACCTAACCTAACCTAACCTAACCTAACCTAACCTAACCTAACCTAACCTAACCTAACCTAACCTAACCTAACCTAACCTAACCTAACCTAACCTAACCTAACCTAACCTAACCTAACCTAACCTAACCTAACCTAACCTAACCTAACCTAACCTAACCTAACCTAACCTAACCTAACCTAACCTAACCTAACCTAACCTAACCTAACCTAACCTAACCTAACCTAACCTAACCTAACCTAACCTAACCTAACCTAACCTAACCTAACCTAACCTAACCTAACCTAACCTAACC
This sequence comes from Pammene fasciana, assembly GCA_911728535.1. Classification (NCBI taxonomy): domain Eukaryota; kingdom Metazoa; phylum Arthropoda; class Insecta; order Lepidoptera; family Tortricidae; genus Pammene; species Pammene fasciana. Next base: position 6,413 of record OU452294.1, read on the forward strand.
TAACCTAACCTAACCTAACCTAACCTAACCTAACCTAACCTAACCTAACCTAACCTAACCTAACCTAACCTAACCTAACCTAACCTAACCTAACCTAACCTAACCTAACCTAACCTAACCTAACCTAACCTAACCTAACCTAACCTAACCTAACCTAACCTAACCTAACCTAACCTAACCTAACCTAACCTAACCTAACCTAACCTAACCTAACCTAACCTAACCTAACCTAACCTAACCTAACCTAACCTAACCTAACCTAACCTAACCTAACCTAACCTAACCTAACCTAACCTAACCTAACCTAACCTAACCTAACCTAACCTAACCTAACCTAACCTAACCTAACCTAACCTAACCTAACCTAACCTAACCTAACCTAACCTAACCTAACCTAACCTAACCTAACCTAACCTAACCTAACCTAACCTAACCTAACCTAACCTAACCTAACCTAACCTAACCTAACCTAACCTAACCTAACCTAACCTAACCTAACCTAACCTAACCTAACCTAACCTAACCTAACCTAACCTAACCTAACCTAACCTAACCTAACCTAACCTAACCTAACCTAACCTAACCTAACCTAACCTAACCTAACCTAACCTAACCTAACCTAACCTAACCTAACCTAACCTAACCTAACCTAACCTAACCTAACCTAACCTAACCTAACCTAACCTAACCTAACCTAACCTAACCTAACCTAACCTAACCTAACCTAACCTAACCTAACCTAACCTAACCTAACCTAACCTAACCTAACCTAACCTAACCTAACCTAACCTAACCTAACCTAACCTAACCTAACCTAACCTAACCTAACCTAACCTAACCTAACCTAACCTAACCTAACCTAACCTAACCTAACCTAACCTAACCTAACCTAACCTAACCTAACCTAACCTAACCTAACCTAACCTAACCTAACCTAACCTAACCTAACCTAACCTAACCTAACCTAACCTAACCTAACCTAACCTAACCTAACCTAACCTAACCTAACCTAACCTAACCTAACCTAACCTAACCTAACCTAACCTAACCTAACCTAACCTAACCTAACCTAACCTAACCTAACCTAACCTAACCTAACCTAACCTAACCTAACCTAACCTAACCTAACCTAACCTAACCTAACCTAACCTAACCTAACCTAACCTAACCTAACCTAACCTAACCTAACCTAACCTAACCTAACCTAACCTAACCTAACCTAACCTAACCTAACCTAACCTAACCTAACCTAACCTAACCTAACCTATCCTAACCTAACCTAACCTAACCTAACCTAACCTAACCTAACCTAACCTAACCTAACCTAACCTAACCTAACCTAACCTAACCTAACCTAACCTAACCTAACCTAACCTAACCTAACCTAACCTAACCTAACCTAACCTAACCTAACCTAACCTAACCTAACCTAACCTAACCTAACCTAACCTAACCTAACCTAACCTAACCTAACCTAACCTAACCTAACCTAACCTAACCTAACCTAACCTAACCTAACCTAACCTAACCTAACCTAACCTAACCTAACCTAACCTAACCTAACCTAACCTAACCTAACCTAACCTAACCTAACCTAACCTAACCTAACCTAACCTAACCTAACCTAACCTAACCTAACCTAACCTAACCTAACCTAACCTAACCTAACCTAACCTAACCTAACCTAACCTAACCTAACCTAACCTAACCTAACCTAACCTAACCTAACCTAACCTAACCTAACCTAACCTAACCTAACCTAACCTAACCTAACCTAACCTAACCTAACCTAACCTAACCTAACCTAACCTAACCTAACCTAACCTAACCTAACCTAACCTAACCTAACCTAACCTAACCTAACCTAACCTAACCTAACCTAACCTAACCTAACCTAACCTAACCTAACCTAACCTAACCTAACCTAACCTAACCTAACCTAACCTAACCTAACCTAACCTAACCTAACCTAACCTAACCTAACCTAACCTAACCGGGGTGCAGGGCTGGTAGACCTCCTCGTGGTGCACCCTGGGAGGGGGAGGATAGCCGCTCAGTTGCGCGTTTGCTATTCTCCCTCTGCTAACTACCAGTCACAGAAGTGGTTGCAGTCGAGCTTGCTCCTGCGTGGGCTTAAGTGCCGTGTCCCCCAACAAACAAAAACCCCCATCCTCTTATTAGTAGTAATCTACTAACTATCACTAAATCGCCATTAACATAATGCGCCGTCGAGCCACCGCGTTGGTGCGCTATTGCGCTGCCGCGGTGGCCCGACGGAATGCTGGCGAAAACTGTCGGCCGTCGCCGGCAGGTACCCCCAAAAACTCCCCCCATACGCTCCCAAATATAAATCCATTAACTCCCAAATTACCTACCCCCATATGCTATCAAATATCGACCCCATACGCTCCCAAATACCAACCACACGCTCCCAAATATTAGCCCCCATACACTCCCAAATATTCCCATACACTCACATCCACTCAATTACTCCCAACAACAACATTCCCCCAAACCCTCAATCCTTTAGTAAATAAACTTATTTACTAACTAACGCCACAGCTCCAATACCTTTTTGCACCGCCGGGCCACCGCGCCGGTGCGCCTTTGCACCGTAGCGGTGGACCAACGGCTCGCTGGAGCAAACTGCCATGCAGTCCCCCCAAAAAAACCCAACCCCACCCAAATCAAAAACCCCCAAAATCTTACACCAACACACCGGAGGGCATTCGCAAGACTTCCCTCCAACCAATCGCTCTTTTTGTGGATAGCTGGTCGCCCGTATACCGATAGCGAGGGCCAGCTATCCCACAATCAAAAACAATCACACCCCAACAATACTCAACACACACCCCCCAACCAAACCAAAAACACACTCCACACGAAGCGGGGGAGGTTTTAGTCCGTAGGCGACTGGCGATGGCACTCCATCTCAGGGTGGAGTGCCATCGCCAATCGAGTCGGGCATGCGGTCGGGTACGGGCCCGGCCGTATCCTATGAGGATTTCCTCCCTCGCCGCAAAAAAAAAAAAAAAAAAAAAAAAAAAAAAAAAAACCTAACCTAACCTAACCTAACCTAACCTAACCTAACCTAACCTAACCTAACCTAACCTAACCTAACCTAACCTAACCTAACCAACCAATTTTTCAAACACATAACATACCCCTACAAAATCGAAACTTAGCCCAAATTTAAACCTAATTAAGACCTATTTTCTGACACTAGTTTTATTTCTGTAACCCTTCTGGTTGCGGAGAAATCTTCAATTTACTACTTTTCACTTTTTCAAAATTTTCGAAATTTCATAACTCCTTCATTTTTGTAACTAATCAATTTTTTCTTGCATTAAAAATCAAAACTCTTTTATTTTTAAATATCCCCATCCTCAAAACAATTTCTTTACTATATTCGTCATATAAAATTTTCAAAGTTATCTAAAAAATCTCTGGCGCCTGACAAACAGGAATAGCAATATTTAATTTTTGTAATATCTCTTAAACCGTACGGTACAAATTATTTTTTCTTTTTGCATTAGATTCCTACATTTTTTTCCAATCTTTTATGTCATATACGTTTTCCACGAATTCCTACTAGTTTTCCCACAATTTAAGAAGTTCACCTCCGACGTCATCTAACCTAACTTTTCAGTTTTTTATTAATTTTGTTAAACAAATTCTCGCAGAAAAATCTAGTTTTTACATATAATTTAAAACTCGTTTGCGCCGATTTTTTGAACATATAAATACTTCATTAGCTATCATAGTTTTGTAATTATTTAACTTTTAATACAGATTTTCAATAAAACTCAAATATCTCCGTCAGCTTTTAATATTTTTATAGTCTTCTTTCGCTTAAAAATCGCATTTTGAATTTTTTAAATTACTGTGTAAATGTTATATTTTTATTCCAAAAAATTCTGAACAAAATTGCCAAGATAAATTTTCCGCCTTTTGTCATAATTCTCACCTTTAAAAATTTATAACTCAGCTGTTTTTAATTATTTTTACAATCTTCTTTTACTCAAAAATCGAGCTCATCGTACTCTAAATTCTTCCTAATCAAAAGTAAATAAATTAGAAAAAATTTCATATAAATTATCAAAATAAACATAAAAATTTTACCCGGTGCCTGAAAAATTATCTTCGCAATCTCTTCTAAACATTTATAATTTCAAATAAATCGGTAAAATGAGCGGTTCCGACCACAATGACGTAATTCCAAATGAAGGGGAGGACGATTTTAACTTCAATGACCTGTTCACACCCGAGAGAAACGCACAGCCTGAAGGCACAGCAAGATCTGACAGCGAGCCTCCGCCACCTCCACGTGATCCCCCTGACTTGCTCTCTCAAATCAGGGACAAGTTTGGGGACTACACGTCGGAGCTGGAGGGGGCCGTTGAAATGATTGAAGAGAACATGGTGACAAACAGACAGCATAAAAGTATCACCGTAGACAACAAAAGATATATCAATACAGCGTGCAAAAATATAAAAGCCATAGCCGCCGATTACACTAAATATATTTTAGAAATGTGTGAGTCCGCTCTTAAGCTCGACACGCGAAATCAACAGAACAAAGAAACGGCAGATGCCAGCAAAATTCTCGACACTGCGGACACAGCTGACACAGCGGACTCTCAAACCATGGAGTCAACACGGCTTAGCCTGGACTCCACTGTGAACACACAGAAAAATACTGCTGCAGCCGGCCGGCTGCTAGATATTATATTTCAGAACTCTAAATGTATTCACCACCATTTATATCAGAATCGCAGCTTAAAGAAGGAGGACAAGGTGGCAATCGCCATGTCAAACCAAAATATACAGGAGGCCGCTGAGAGGTATGCCAAGGGGCTCCCCATTAGTACGGAGGGACGAGGTGTGGAATGGACCCCACCCCCTGATGGCAGCACCAAAAAACTCGAAAATGCCATCAATCTTATAACTGAAGAGCTCACCAAAATCAAAAACGAACAAAGCAGCATTGGAGCCTTGGTCGCAACCGTCAAGGATGGTATGGACCGAGGATCGGATGCTGCCGGCCTTGGATCTGACCAACTTCAAAACCTGAGAGAAGAAATCAAAGAAACAATTCGCCAAGAATTCAATAACCAAAATAAAATCAACACAATAGAACCCACTTTTATAAACTCGGGAACGGCTGGAAGGACCAGTCGGGAGTTTGTCCGGTCGACAGCAATGACTGCTACTGACCATGCAGCCACTACTCGAACCACTAAACCCGCAATAATTATAAAATCAAAAAAGACTGGTGACGGAGCACCCGAGACATTGCAGGCTTGGAGGAACACTGTCACCTTCCGTGATACAGACTTCGCTCCTGCAACTACAAAGTTCATATCTAACGGAAAAGTTCGCATAGAATTTAATAGTAAAAGGGAACGAGACATAGCCCTCACAAAAACGAACGCGGCCAGCACGGCCAGCACGGAAGTCACCGCCGAGGCATCCCGTTCGTTGCAACCTATGGTGATACTCAAGGGCGTGTCTGCAGATATCCCAGCTGACGAACTTGTCAGCATTATTAAAAATCAAAACCCAACTTTAAAAGAAGCCAGCGACAACGAAAACAAACAAATGAAATTTCACTTCAAAAAAGGCAACAAAAATACTAAATTATATAATGCTGTCATCATGACCACACCAGCCACCTTCAACGCAATAATCAAATTAAATAAAGTAAACATTGATCACCAGCGTGTACATGTTGAAGAGCATGTGCCACTTTTGCACTGTTATAAGTGTTTAAAGTTCGGGCACACTAGAAAACACTGCAAAGCAGGAAATAACACCTGCTCACACTGTTCTGCGCAAAATCATGAATTTAAAACGTGCCCCCACCGGGAGGACAAAACTAAAATCAAGTGCATCAATTGCGATAACCACAATCAACAACAAACTGCCACCAACAACAAATATAACACCTCTCATAGCGCCACATCATCTGCTTGTCCCATAATAGAAACAATGACAAATAAAATCAAATCCCGCATAGAATATGAAAATCTTTAAACAATGATTTCCAAAGAGTTTAAGTAATAAGATTCAACTGATATTAACTGCAAAGCCACATACATATTATTAATTTTATAAAGTTTCACTCCTTTTATAACTAGTGTCTCAAGTTTAATCTTCAAATTATTTTATCTACTCACCATAATTTAACAAATAACACAATTATCTTTCAGTCAACTCCAATTTAAAACACCACCAATATCTTACAGGGGGGCGGTGGCCGGGCGGCCGCCTGCACTCAATGACATCTGTCTTGAGGCGGGCGATCGGGCGGCAGACCTTGCTCCCCTAATCTTGAACGGACAACAGGTCGCCCGTATCCCTCGCGAGGGCCTGTTGTCCATCACTGTAAAACAAACACACCACAAAAACACTCCACTTGCACATCAATTCACACCATACACACTCTACACGAAGCGGGGGAGGTTTTAGTCCGTAGGCGACTGGGAGCAATTCCCAGTTGAGTCGGGCATGCGGTCGGGTACGGGCCCGGCCGTATACATGAGTATTTCCTCCCTCGCCGCAAAAAAAAAAAAAAAAAAAAAAACCTAACCTAACCTAACCTAACCTAACCTAACCTAACCTAACCTAACCTAACCTAACCTAACCTAACCTAACCTAACCTAACCTAACCTAACCTAACCTAACCTAACCTAACCTAACCTAACCTAACCTAACCTAACCTAACCTAACCTAACCTAACCTAACCTAACCTAACCTAACCTAACCTAACCTAACCTAACCTAACCTAACCTAACCTAACCTAACCTAACCTAACCTAACCTAACCTAACCTAACCTAACCTAACCTAACCTAACCTAACCTAACCTAACCTAACCTAACCTAACCTAACCTAACCTAACCTAACCTAACCTAACCTAACCTAACCTAACCTAACCTAACCTAACCAAGAACTTAGCCACTAGCGAACTATTACTAGAAGCGGCGAAGAGAAAGGCAGCCATCGCCATGGTCCAGGAGCCCTACGTTGGGGGTGTAGGAAGGATGAGAGGTGGAGGACCTGCAAGGGTGTACCAGAGCGCCTCAGACGAGGAGGGCCCAGTCAAGGCCGCCATAGTCATTTTCGACGCAGACCTTGACGTGGAGCAAGATCCGGAACTTACGACCAATAACATCGTGGTTGTAAGGATCCGATCAGGCGACTGGTGCATCACTGCGGTGTCCCTCTACTTCGAACCAACCGCCCCCCTTGATCCATACCTAGCCCACCTAGTAAAAATTCGGGACAAGTTGGGAACTAGGGGAATGCTATTAGCGGGCGACGCCAACGCAAAGAGTGTCTGGTGGGGAAGCGCGCACACCGACTGGAGAGGCCAGGAGCTGGTAGGACTCCTTCACGAGCTGAAACTGCACATTCTCAACATAGGCAGCACACCCACCTTTGAGGTGGAGAGGCAAGGAAGGACCTGCACCAGCATAGTCGACGTGACGGCGTGCTCGGCGGACCTTCTCCCCAAGGTATCAGACTGGCGAGTGGACAGGGAAGTGACAGGGTCGGACCACAACGCTATTCTCTTTCAGCTGGATATGGAAAAAGGCGCATGCAGAACCACAGAACGGACTACACGCATTTACAATACAAAAAAGGCTAGATGGGATGAGTTTGATGACAAACTCTCCCATCTCCTGACACAGCACGACATAGACGCAGATAACATATACGCACTGACAGACAAAAGACAACTAGAGGACACAGTAAATGCTTGTACAGAACAAATGACGCAGGCATGCGCCCGGCACATACCACTGAAGAACAAGAACCAAAAGCTCACTTTCCCATGGTGGTCCGACGAACTGTACCAAATGAAGAAGCTAGTCCAAACCAAGAGGAGAAGAATCCGATGCGCGGCGCCGGTCCGAAGACAGAAAGTGGTGCAGGAGTACCTAAAAGAAAAAGAAAACTACGAGAATGCGGCCAAGATGGCACAAACACGCAGCTGGAAGGAGTTCTGCCAGAAACAGGATAAGGAAACAGTCTGGGATGGCATCTACAGAGTCCTTAAGACAACTGAAAGAAGGGCAGAGGACCTACCGCTAAGCAAGGAGGGAAGAGTCCTGGGATTGGAGGAGTCAGCGGAATGGATCGCGGAAAGGTTTTACCCAGAAGACGACAAACAGGAGGATGGAGCTGAACATCGCGAGACACGCAAGAAGGCACTCGAAGTAAATAACCCGGATCATGCTGAGATACATGACCCGGTGTTTACAGCAGGAGAAATGATGTCCGCGACAAACAGCTTCAACCCCAAAAAGGCCCCGGGCGAGGACGGCTTCACGGCGGATATATGTCAACGCGCAATCAAAAATCACCCCAGCGTCTTCCTTGCTGTCATGAACAAATGCCTCGAGTTGGGCCACTTCCCGACAGCATGGAAGAAAGCGGTGGTGGTGATTTTGAGAAAACCAGGAAAAACCGACTACACCGACGTGAAGTCCTACAGGCCCATAGGGCTCTTGCCGGTCCTGGGTAAAATCTTCGAAAAGATGGTGATGACCAGACTGCGGCACCACCTGGTCCCGAGACTCAGCCCGAACCAGTACGGGTTCATGCCACAGCGCAGCACCGAGGACTCCCTCTACGTCCTAATGCAACATATTAAAGCCAAACTTGAACAAAAGAAAATAGTCACAGTGGTATCATTAGACATAGAGGGAGCCTTCGATAGCGCCTGGTGGCCTAAGGTAAGGACCCGTTTGGCGGAGGAAGAATGCCCTATAAACATCCGGAGGGTAGTAGATAGCTACCTGGAGGGCAGAAGAGTAGAGGTTAGGTATGGGGGGAAAAGGGTAGAAAGGGGAACAGAGAAGGGCTGCGTGCAGGGCTCGATAGGCGGGCCCATACTGTGGAACCTCCTCCTCGACCCACTCTTGAAGCGGCTAGGAGACAAAGGTCACTATGTACAGGCCTTCGCGGACGACGTGCTGATGGTGTTTGACGGTAAGACGGGACTGGACGTCTCGATGGAGGCGAACGCGGCGCTCTCACGTGTCTTGGAGTGGGGTGTCAGCAACAAGCTTAAGTTTGCGCCAGCTAAAACTGTGGCAATAACAATAACAAACAAACTTAAGTATGACACCCCGGTCCTGGTCATGGGGGGGCGCTACATCGAGATGTCCAAGGAACTTAAAGTCCTTGGGCTAACCATCGACGACCGTCTCACCTTCAACCAGCACGTCGCTAGGGTCTGCGGAAAGGCCCTAAATATTTACAAGAAACTCCGAACCGCCGCAAGAGTGAGTTGGGGATTACATCCGGAGGTAATACGGTCCATTTATACTGCAGCAGTGGAGCCCGTCATCTTGTACGCAGCAGCGGCATGGGCACCAGCCGCGCAAAAGTTGGGCACCAGGAAGGAGCTGGCGGCAGTGCAGCGGGGTTTCGTCCAGAAGCTGTGTGGGGCATACCGCACAGTGTCTCTGGACTCGGCCCTGGTGCTAACTGGGATCCTGCCCCTTGATCTCCGCATACGGGAAGCAGCCGAACTCTACAATGCCAGGAAAGGCCTGACCCGAGCGTTACCCGACGACAGAGAGATGGAGGTTGCGTCTCAATACTCCGAGTCTCCTCACCCGGCCCTTTGCCAGGAGTTGGACTTCACGTGCCTTCTGGACCGTGAAGCCCTGGACAGATATGCGGTGCAGGAAGTCCAAATATACACTGATGGCAGTAAAATTGATGGCAGAGTCGGAGCCTCCCTTTCCATATGGAAAGGTGAGGGCGAAGTCAAAGCCATCAAAATCACCTTAGCCAACTACTGCACCGTATATCAGGCCGAACTCCTGGCCATACATAGGGCAACTAAAGAGATTAAGGGAAGGAAGGAGGCGAGCTTCGGTATCTTCAGCGACTCAAGAGCTGCTCTTGAGACGCTGACGAACCGGGGCTCGCTCCATCGCTTGGCACTGGAGACGAGACGCAACCTACAAGCGGCATCTGACCAGGGCAAAAATGTATCTTTGTTCTGGGTCAAAGCACACGCGGGACTCGCGGGTAACGAACGGGCGGACGAGCTGGCAAAAGTTGCAGCGCTTTCGTCGAGGAGGAAGGCGGAATACGACCGGTGTCCCATCTCATTCGCCAAGCGCTTCATTCGTGAAGAGACGCTCGGCGAATGGGCTGAGAGATACGCGTCGGGTTCGACGGCCTCCGTGACGAAGGCGTTCTTCCCGGATGCGATAGCCGCGTACCGGCTAGTAAGGAAGATCCAGCCGACAGGGGCAGTGACCCAGCTAATGACGGGGCATGGTGGGTTCTCCTCGTACTTGCACAGGTTCAAATGCAAGGACAACCCATCATGCATCTGCGAGCCGAGCAAGCATGAAACTGTAGAACATCTAGTAACAGAATGCCCGGTGCACAACTATGCGCGGCTAGAGTGTGAAGTCAAAATGGGAGAAAAGATAGAGTGGAAAAGAGTAAGCGACATAATTAGGGATAGAGAGAAGAGAGAGATATTTTTGAGCTTCTGTGTAAAAATTGTTACAGCAGTAAAAAATAGAAATAAGTAGAATAAATTATGTACTGACATATATAATAAGTATATATTAGCAGTACCATAAATATAAATGTAAACAAAAATAGAAAATAAATAATGTAATAATTGAGTGTAATAGTCTTAAGAAGTATCATGTAACAGCAATAAAAACTGTCAACAAAATCTCTGACCTGAACCATGTCAGAGGAAATCACCTCCCCCCAGATCCTAGAAATAAAGTAAATAAAATAAAGTATATTAATAGCATAGGGAAATAAACAAACAGCAGTCCCAGCTGTAAAGAACGAAAGATGACGAAAGAAAGAAAGAACAGTATGAAGAAAGAAAGTGCGAGAGGAATAATAGCGAGAACTGGAATGAATGACAATTTTGATAAAATAGGCTCCGATCCATGTGGAGGTAGTAATAAAAAAAAAAAAAAAAAAAAAAAAAAAAAAACCTAACCTAACCTAACCTAACCTAACCTAACCGGGGTGCAGGGCTGGTAGACCTCCTCGTGGTGCACCCTGGGAGGGGGAGGATAGCCGCTCAGTTGCGCGTTTGCTATTCTCCCTCTGCTAACTACCAGTCACAGAAGTGGTTGCAGTCGAGCTTGCTCCTGCGTGGGCTTAAGTGCCGTGTTCCTCAACCCAAAACCAAAACCCCCATCCTCTCATTAGTAGTGGTACTACTAACAAGCACATCATCGCCATCAACATAATGCGCCGTTGAGCCACCGCGTTGGTGCGCTATTGCGCTGCCGCGGTGGCCCGACGGAATGCTGGCGCAAACTGCCGGCAATCGTCGGCAGATACCCTCAAAACACTCCCCCCATTCACTTCCAAATATAAACCCTTATACACTACCAACTATTTATCCCCATACGCTCCCAAATATAAACCCCCAACGTACTAAATACCAACCCCATTCACTCCCATATACCATACACTCACATTAACCAAGCTCCCACTCTCAACCATCCCAAAAACAACAAACCCCAAAACACTTATTTTTAGTAAATTAAGGAATTTACTAAGTAACGCCACAGCTCCAATTCCACTTTGCACCGCCGGGCCACCGCGCCGGTGCGCCTATGCAACGTAGCGGTGGACCGACGGCTCGCTGGAGCAAACTGCCAAGCAGTCCCCCAAAAAAACCCAACCCAAAAAACTACATAACACATTGGAGGGCATTCGTATGAATGCCCTCCAAACCAATCGCTTTCTTTTTGTGGATAGCTGGTCGCCCGTATACCGATAGCGAGGGCCAGCTATCCCACAATCAAACACAAAAACACCCCAAATAAACTCCACACACACCCCCAACCAAACCAAAACCACACTCCACACGAAGCGGGGGAGGTTTTAGTCCGTAGGCGACTGGCGATGGCACTCCATCTCAGGGTGGAGTGCCATCGCCAATCGAGTCGGGCATGCGGTCGGGTACGGGCCCGGCCGTATCCTATGAGGATTTCCTCCCTCGCCGCCAAAAAAAAAAAAAAAAAAAAAAAAAAAAAAAAACCTAACCTAACCTAACCTAACCTAACCTAACCTAACCTAACCTAACCTAACCTAACCTAACCTAACCTAACCTAACCTAACCTAACCTAACCTAACCTAACCTAACCTAACCTAACCTAACCTAACCTAACCTAACCTAACCTAACCTAACCTAACCTAACCTAACCTAACCTAACCTAACCTAACCGGGGTGCAGGGCTGGTAGACCTCCTCGTGGTGCGCCCTGGGAGGGGGAGGATAGCCGCTCAGTTGCGCGTTTGCTGTTCTCCCTCTGCTAACTACCAGTCATAGAAGTGGTTGCGGTCGAGCTTGCTCCTGCGTGGGCTTAAGTGCCGTGTCCCCTAAAAACCAAAACCCCCATCCTCTCATTAGTAGTCAAACTACTATTAAACGCCTTTTCGCCATTAACAGAATGCGCCGTCGAGCCACCGCGTTGGTGCGCTATTGCGCTACCGCGGTGACCCGACGGAATGCTGGCGCAAACTGTCGCCAATTGACGACAGGTCCTCCAAAAAAAAAAACTACCCCCATACACTCCCAAATACGACACTCATACACTCCCTAATACCACACCCATACACTCCCAAATACCAACCCCCATAAACTCCCAAGTACCAACCCCCATACGCTCCCAAATACCAATTCCCATACACTCCCAAATACCAACTCATACACTCCCAAATACCAACCCACTCCCAACAACAACATACCCCCAAACACTTAATCCTTTAGTAAATTCAGTTAATTTACTAAGTAACGCCACAGCTCCATTTCCACATTGCACCGCCGGGCCACCGCGCCGGTGCGCCTTGGCACCGTAGCGGTGGACCAACGGCTCGCTGGAGCAAACTGCCATGCAGTCCCCCAAAAACCCTCCCCAAACCACTTATTAAACCCCCAAAAACCCTCATTAACACACTGGAGGGCATTCGTATGAATGCCCTTCAAACCAATCGCTTTTTGTGGATAGCTGGTCGCCCGTATACCGTTAGCGAGGGCCAGCTATCCCACAATCAAACACAAACACACCCCAAATAAACTCCACACACACCCCCAACCAAACCAAAAACACACTCCACACGAAGCGGGGGAGGTTTTAGTCCGTAGGCGACTGGCGATGGCACTCCATCTCAGGGTGGAGTGCCATCGTCAATCGAGTCGGGCATGCGGTCAGGCACGGGCCTGGCCGTATCCTATGAGGATTTCCTCCCTCGCCGCAAAAAAAAAAAAAAAAAAAAAAAAAACTTAACCTAACCTAACCTAACCTAACCTAACCTAACCTAACCTAACCTAACCTAACCTAACCTAACCTAACCTAACCTAACCTAACCTAACCTAACCTAACCTAACCTAACCTAACCTAACCTAACCTAACCTAACCACTGAAGAGCAAGAACCAAAAGCTCACTTTCCCATGGTGGTCCGACGAACTGTACCAAATGAAGAAGCTAGTCCAAACCAAGAGGAGAAGAATCCGATGCGCGGCGCCGGTCCGAAGACAGAAAGTGGTGCAGGAGTACCTAAAAGAAAAAGAAAACTACGAGAATGCGGCCAAGATGGCACAAACACGCAGCTGGAAGGAGTTCTGCCAGAAACAGGATAAGGAAACAGTCTGGGATGGCATCTACAGAGTCCTTAAGACAACTGAAAGAAGGGCAGAGGACCTACCGCTAAGCAAGGAGGGAAGAGTCCTGGGATTGGAGGAGTCAGCGGAATGGATCGCGGAAAGGTTTTACCCAGAAGACGACAAACAGGAGGATGGAGCTGAACATCGCGAGACACGCAAGAAGGCACTCGAAGTAAATAACCCGGATCATGCTGAGATACATGACCCGGTGTTTACAGCAGGAGAAATGATGTCCGCGACAAACAGCTTCAACCCCAAAAAGGCCCCGGGCGAGGACGGCTTCACGGCGGATATATGTCAACGCGCAATCAAAAATCACCCCAGCGTCTTCCTTGCTGTCATGAACAAATGCCTCGAGTTGGGCCACTTCCCGACAGCATGGAAGAAAGCGGTGGTGGTGATTTTGAGAAAACCAGGAAAAACCGACTACACCGACGTGAAGTCCTACAGGCCCATAGGGCTCTTGCCGGTCCTGGGTAAAATCTTCGAAAAGATGGTGATGACCAGACTGCGGCACCACCTGGTCCCGAGACTCAGCCCGAACCAGTACGGGTTCATGCCACAGCGCAGCACCGAGGACTCCCTCTACGTCCTAATGCAACATATTAAAGCCAAACTTGAACAAAAGAAAATAGTCACAGTGGTATCATTAGACATAGAGGGAGCCTTCGATAGCGCCTGGTGGCCTAAGGTAAGGACCCGTTTGGCGGAGGAAGAATGCCCTATAAACATCCGGAGGGTAGTAGATAGCTACCTGGAGGGCAGAAGAGTAGAGGTTAGGTATGGGGGGAAAAGGGTAGAAAGGGGAACAGAGAAGGGCTGCGTGCAGGGCTCGATAGGCGGGCCCATACTGTGGAACCTCCTCCTCGACCCACTCTTGAAGCGGCTAGGAGACAAAGGTCACTATGTACAGGCCTTCGCGGACGACGTGCTGATGGTGTTTGACGGTAAGACGGGACTGGACGTCTCGATGGAGGCGAACGCGGCGCTCTCACGTGTCTTGGAGTGGGGTGTCAGCAACAAGCTTAAGTTTGCGCCAGCTAAAACTGTGGCAATAACAATAACAAACAAACTTAAGTATGACACCCCGGTCCTGGTCATGGGGGGGCGCTACATCGAGATGTCCAAGGAACTTAAAGTCCTTGGGCTAACCATCGACGACCGTCTCACCTTCAACCAGCACGTCGCTAGGGTCTGCGGAAAGGCCCTAAATATTTACAAGAAACTCCGAACCGCCGCAAGAGTGAGTTGGGGATTACATCCGGAGGTAATACGGTCCATTTATACTGCAGCAGTGGAGCCCGTCATCTTGTACGCAGCAGCGGCATGGGCACCAGCCGCGCAAAAGTTGGGCACCAGGAAGGAGCTGGCGGCAGTGCAGCGGGGTTTCGTCCAGAAGCTGTGTGGGGCATACCGCACAGTGTCTCTGGACTCGGCCCTGGTGCTAACTGGGATCCTGCCCCTTGATCTCCGCATACGGGAAGCAGCCGAACTCTACAATGCCAGGAAAGGCCTGACCCGAGCGTTACCCGACGACAGAGAGATGGAGGTTGCGTCTCAATACTCCGAGTCTCCTCACCCGGCCCTTTGCCAGGAGTTGGACTTCACGTGCCTTCTGGACCGTGAAGCCCTGGACAGATATGCGGTGCAGGAAGTCCAAATATACACTGATGGCAGTAAAATTGATGGCAGAGTCGGAGCCTCCCTTTCCATATGGAAAGGTGAGGGCGAAGTCAAAGCCATCAAAATCACCTTAGCCAACTACTGCACCGTATATCAGGCCGAACTCCTGGCCATACATAGGGCAACTAAAGAGATTAAGGGAAGGAAGGAGGCGAGCTTCGGTATCTTCAGCGACTCAAGAGCTGCTCTTGAGACGCTGACGAACCGGGGCTCGCTCCATCGCTTGGCACTGGAGACGAGACGCAACCTACAAGCGGCATCTGACCAGGGCAAAAATGTATCTTTGTTCTGGGTCAAAGCACACGCGGGACTCGCGGGTAACGAACGGGCGGACGAGCTGGCAAAAGTTGCAGCGCTTTCGTCGAGGAGGAAGGCGGAATACGACCGGTGTCCCATCTCATTCGCCAAGCGCTTCATTCGTGAAGAGACGCTCGGCGAATGGGCTGAGAGATACGCGTCGGGTTCGACGGCCTCCGTGACGAAGGCGTTCTTCCCGGATGCGATAGCCGCGTACCGGCTAGTAAGGAAGATCCAGCCGACAGGGGCAGTGACCCAGCTAATGACGGGGCATGGTGGGTTCTCCTCGTACTTGCACAGGTTCAAATGCAAGGACAACCCATCATGCATCTGCGAGCCGAGCAAGCATGAAACTGTAGAACATCTAGTAACAGAATGCCCGGTGCACAACTATGCGCGGCTAGAGTGTGAAGTCAAAATGGGAGAAAAGATAGAGTGGAAAAGAGTAAGCGACATAATTAGGGATAGAGAGAAGAGAGAGATATTTTTGAGCTTCTGTGTAAAAATTGTTACAGCAGTAAAAAATAGAAATAAGTAGAATAAATTATGTACTGACATATATAATAAGTATATATTAGCAGTACCATAAATATAAATGTAAACAAAAATAGAAAATAAATAATGTAATAATTGAGTGTAATAGTCTTAAGAAGTATCATGTAACAGCAATAAAAACTGTCAACAAAATCTCTGACCTGAACCATGTCAGAGGAAATCACCTCCCCCCAGATCCTAGAAATAAAGTAAATAAAATAAAGTATATTAATAGCATAGGGAAATAAACAAACAGCAGTCCCAGCTGTAAAGAACGAAAGATGACGAAAGAAAGAAAGAACAGTATGAAGAAAGAAAGTGCGAGAGGAATAATAGCGAGAACTGGAATGAATGACAATTTTGATAAAATAGGCTCCGATCCATGTGGAGGTAGTAATAAAAAAAAAAAAAAAAAAAAAAAAAAAAAAAAAAAAAAAAAAAAAAACCTAACCTAACCTAACCTAACCTAACCTAACCTAACCTAACCTAACCTAACCTAACCTAACCTAACCTAACCGAACGTGTAAACATAGAATTTACCGAGATTAACAATCAAAACGACCTCGAGCCCTACTACTCCACCGAAATGCATAGAATATACACAGATGGAAGTAAGCATGATGGAGTAGTAGGCGCCGCAGTAGTAATCCACTACCCGGATGGGCGAAGCAATTTTAAGAAGCTGAAACTTCACAACAGCTGCACTGTATTCCAGGCCGAATGCCTGGCGATCGAGGAGGCATGTCATATGTGTCAAAGGCTCGACCTGGAACAAGCCACAATACTTTCTGATTCCAAAGCAGCTCTTCAAGAACTATCAAACAGAAACAGCACCAATGCAATGATCAATAGGGCACACAAAATAATCACACAACTAAAAGCGGCAAATAAACAAGTCCAATTCTGCTGGATAAAGGCACATGTCGGTCTACTTGGAAATGAGGAGGCCGACATGCTGGCAAAACATGCAGCCACCCTACACAAACAGCCCGACTTCAGTAAGTTCCCACTAATTTATCATAAAAGGGAAATGAGAGAAGAGACTAACAAGAACTTTGAAGACACATACATAAACAGCACAACCGGTGAACATTTAAAGAAATGGCTGCCCAATCTAAAAAGCATCATTAAATTCAAAGAACATTTCCAATTAAATTTTCAAATGACCCAATTCATCACCGGACATGGCTACAATAAAACGTATCTAAAAAGATTCAAAATAATAGATGACAACACATGTCCATGTGACGATGCTACACCGCAGACCATGATGCACCTTCTGAAAGACTGCCCCAGATACATCAATAGACGAACAAATTACGAAACACAGTGTCATATTAACAATATAGACCCGTATAACATAGATGAGATTATTACTAAAGAGAACACAACAGAATCATTTACAGAATACATTGAACACATTATAAACACACTCAAGAAATTTAACAATACATAAAAATACGAAACAACAGATCAGTGAAAAAACATATAGAATAATGTCATAGATAAAAATTGTTATAGTATAAATGTAATAGTAAAAAGTCCTGAAAAGAATAATAAAATTCTCCCTCCTTTCCATCCCTCCCTTCGTACATATATAACCTTATTTCCTTATTTCCTCCTCCTTCTTCTTTTCTTATACCTATTCTCTCTTCCTTTTCCTATTTCCCCTTCAACTTTATAACATCTTGTGACCCGTATCACTCGCGGGCACTAGGACACCAAGACCAGAGGTCGCCCGTATCCCTCGCGAGGGCCTCTGGCAAACACCGAAGTCCTATCAAAAAAAAAAAAAAAAAAAACCTAACCTAACCTAACCTAACCTAACCTAACCTAACCTAACCTAACCTAACCTAACCTAACCTAACCTAACCTAACCTAACCTAACCTAACCTAACCTAACCTAACCTAACCTAACCTAACCTAACCTAACCTAACCTAACCTAACCTAACCTAACCTAACCTAACCTAACCTAACCTAACCTAACCTAACCTAACCTAACCTAACCTAACCTAACCTAACCTAACCTAACCTAACCTAACCTAACCTAACCTAACCTAACCTAACCTAACCTAACCTAACCTAACCTAACCTAACCTAACCTAACCTAACCTAACCTAACCTAACCTAACCGGGGTGCAGGGCTGGTAGACCTCCTCGTGGTGCACCCTGGGAGGGGGAGAATAGCCGCTCAGTTGCGCGTTTGCTATTCTCCCTCTGCTAACTACCAGTCACAGAAGTGGTGGCAGTTGAGCTTGCTCCTGCGTGGGCTTCAGTGCCGTGGTCCTCTAAAAACCCCAACCCCCATCCTCTTATTAGTAGTAATCTGCTAACTATCACCAAATCGCCATTAACATAATGCGCCGCCGAGCCACCGCGTTGGTGCGCTATTGCGCTGCCGCGGTGGCCCGACGGAATGCTGGCGCAAACTGTCGGCCGTCGTCGGCAGTAACTCCCAACAACTCCCCACCATACACTCTCAAATATAATCCCCTATAAACTCCCAATTACTTACCCCGATTAGCTCCCAAATATCGACTCCCATACGCTCCCTAATATCAACTATACACCCCCAAATATTAGCTCCATTCACTCCTAAATCCCCTTATACACTCACATCCTCAATCAAAATCCCTAACCACTCAATTGCATCCAATCACTTAATTTAGTAAATGAAGACATTTGCTAACTAACGCCAAAGCGCCATTAACTCACTGCACCGCCGGGCCACCGCGCCGGTGCGCCTTTGCACCGTAGCGGTGGTATGACGGCTCGCTGGCGCAATCCCCAAAAAACTCCCACCCCAAATCACTCATTCACCAAAATCCTCAACCAAAAATCCCCTAACCACTCAATTACTCCCAACAACAACATTCCCCAAAACCCTCAATCCTTTAGTAAATAAACTTATTTACTAACTAACGCCACAGCTCCAATACCACTTTGCACCGCCGGGCCACCGCGCCGGTGCGCCTTTGCACCGTAGCGGTGGACCAACGGCTCGCTGGAGCAAACTGCCATGCAGTCCCTCAAAAAAAACCCAACCCCACCCAAATCAAAAACCCCCAAAAACTTACACCAACACACCGGAGGGCATTCGCAAGACTTCCCTCCAACCAATCGCTTTTTTGTGGATAGCTGGTCGCCCGTATACCGATAGCGAGGGCCAGCTATCCCACAATCAAAAACAATCACACCCCAACAATACTCAACACACACCCCCAACCAAACCAAAAACACACTCCACACGAAGCGGGGGAGGTTTTAGTCCGTAGGCGACTGGCGATGGCACTCCATCTCAGGGTGGAGTGCCATCGCCAATCGAGTCGGGCATGCGGTCGGGTACGGGCCCGGCCGTATCCTCTGAGGATTTCCTCCCTCGCCGCAAAAAAAAAAAAAAAAAAAAAAAAAAAAAAAAAACCTAACCTAACCTAACCTAACCTAACCTAACCTAACCTAACCTAACCTAACCTAACCTAACCTAACCTAACCTAACCTAACCTAACCTAACCTAACCTAACCTAACCTAACCTAACCTAACCTAACCTAACCTAACCTAACCTAACCTAACCTAACCTAACCTAACCTAACCTAACCTAACCTAACCTAACCTAACCTAACCTAACCTAACCTAACCTAACCTAACCTAACCTAACCTAACCTAACCTAACCTAACCTAACCTAACCTAACCTAACCTAACCTAACCTAACCTAACCTAACCTAACCTAACCTAACCTAACCTAACCTAACCTAACCTAACCTAACCTAACCTAACCTAACCTAACCTAACCTAACCTAACCTAACCTAACCTAACCTAACCTAACCTAACCTAACCTAACCTAACCTAACCTAACCTAACCTAACCTAACCTAACCTAACCTAACCTAACCTAACCTAACCTAACCTAACCTAACCTAACCTAACCTAACCTAACCTAACCTAACCTAACCTAACCTAACCTAACCTAACCTAACCTAACCTAACCTAACCTAACCTAACCTAACCTAACCTAACCTAACCTAACCTAACCTAACCTAACCTAACCTAACCTAACCTAACCTTTTTTTTTTTTTTTTTTTTGACGCAGGGAAAATGCATTTATGCATCCCCCCGGGGCCTGGGGAAGGCCCATAGTGGGGGGTATGTGGGACTCGCCCCTCCAGAGTGGAGGGGAATACCCACTAAAAACCCTGCGGCGTTTCCGTCCTAGCCGTTAAGGGGGTGTAGTGGGATCGTACAATTCACCAAAACTACACCCCCCGGAACCTAACCTAACCTAACCTAACCTAACCTAACCTAACCTAACCTAACCTAACCTAACCTAACCTAACCTAACCTAACCTAACCTAACCTAACCTAACCTAACCTAACCTAACCTAACCTAACCTAACCTAACCTAACCTAACCTAACCTAACCTAACCTAACCTAACCTAACCTAACCTAACCTAACCTAACCTAACCTAACCTAACCGGGGTGCAGGGCTGGTAGACCTCCTCGTGGTGCACCCTGGGAGGGGGAGGATAGCCGCTCAGTTGCGCGTTTGCTGTTCTCCCTCTGCTAACTACCAGTCACAGAAGTGGTTGCAGTCGAGCTTGCTCCTGCGTGGGCTTAAGTGCCGTGTCCCCCAAACCAAAACCAAAACCCCCATCCTCTCATTAGTAGTGGAACTACTAACAAGCACATCATCGCCATCAACATAATGCGCCGTTGAGCCACCGCGTTGGTGTGCTATTGCGCTGCCGCGGTGGCCCGACGGAATGCTGGCGCAAACTGTCGGCAGTCGCTGGCAGGAACCCCTAAAAACTTCCCCTATACACTCCCAAATATAAACCCCCATCAACTCCTAACTACCTACCCCCATACGCTCCTAAATATCGACCCCCATACGCTACCAAATACTAATTCCCATACACTCCTAAAACTAAGCCCCCATTCACTCACTCCTAAATACCCCCATACACTCTCATTCACTTAACCACTCCCAACAACTCCTCAAACACTCAATCCTTTAGTAAATTAAAAGAGAATTTGCTAAGTAACGCCAAAGCGCCACTAACATATTGCACCGCCGTGCCACCGCGCCGGTGCGCCTTTGCATCGTAGCGGTGAACCGACGGCTCGCTGGCGCATCCCCCAAAAACCACCCCAAACCACTCAAAACCCAAACTCTTTATCCTTTAGTAGATTAACTAATCTACTAACTAACGCCACAGCTCCATTTACACATTGCACCGCCGGGCCACTGCGACGGTGCGCCTATGCAACGTAGCGGTGGACCGACGGATCGCTGAAGCAAACTGCCAGGCAGTTACCCCCAAAAAAACTAACCCCAATCAATCCCAACCAACCCCAAAAAACTACACCAACACACTGGAGGGCATTCTTATGAATTCCCTCCAAACCACTCGCTCTTTGTGGATAGCTGGTCGCCCGTATACCGATAGCGAGGGCCAGCTATCCCACAATCAAACACAAAAACACCCCAAATAAACTCCACACACACCCCCAACCAAACCAAAAACACACTCCACACGAAGCGGGGGAGGTTTTAGTCCGTAGGCGACTGGCGATGGCACTCCATCTCAGGGTGGAATGCCATCGCCAATCGAGTCGGGCATGCGGTCGGGTACGGGCCCGGCCGTATCCTATGAGGATTTCCTCCCTCGCCGCAAAAAAAAAAAAAAAAAAAAAAAAAACCTAACCTAACCTAACCTAACCTAACCTAACCTAACCTTTTTTTTTTTTTTTTTTTTGTCCCAGAGAAATGCTTTACGCATACCTATACGTAACATTAGGCCCCCGGGGTGGAGCCAAATATTACGCATAAGTTATGTGGGACTCTCCGGTCTGGACCGGCCTACCCACTAAAACTCTGGGATGCTGCCATCTCCGTGCCTTAATGGTGGTGCAACGGGATCGAAACTGCAACCGCGACACCACCAGCACTGTCGCCCTAGGGCGAACCCACTCCGCAAATAGAGCACGCTGTAGCATGACCAGCGTGCTCTCCGCCAACTGGCCTCTCTTAACCCCGGAGAAGCCGGGACCGGTATTCCGGTCCCACCCGCACAGCACCAGGAGGACAAACGCCCCTACCCCGGCACCCGTGTAGTGGGGATGCCTTCAAGGAAAACGTCCCTTCCAGCCATACCACCACTACACTCCGCCCCCAATCAGACGTGGAATCTGCCTAGGCAGAGTCACGCTGATGGGTCTCCGGGTGGTTGGGCTAGCCTCCAAGAGCGGGTCACTGGCCACCTGCCTATCCGCGTCCCTTCATCGGCCACTCCAAAAGTGGGAGCAAAGGTTAGTAAGCTAACCAATGCCCACCCAAATGCTGCCCATAACAAACAAAGTCTGGTCTAGGCGAGACGGGTACCTAAGAGTGCAAACCAAGACAATGATAGCTATCTGCAACATCTAGGATACTTCAACCACCCTCCGCCACGTGACTGAGTTTTTGCGATGAGTTGGCACCCCATAGTACCAACCCATGGCCCCAGCCTTAAATACTGCTCTTTTCCGCGAGTCCAGGCCATGGCACACCTCCGAAGAGGCGCCCCGCCCTCTTCCACCACTGTACCTGGTTCGGGAACTGCAGTACATAAGGCCGTCCTCAGCCTCCCTCCTCCCCAGCGCCCACCCCACTAATCTACTCTGTTACCAGAGAGCTCGTGGAGGGACTGACAGGATATTGGCAGCAACGGTAGGCAATACCAACCGATATTACCTACCGCGGCCCCCAGGGTGCACCGTCCAGGAACCCTTCCCTATTCCCCCGGATCCACCTGATCAAGAGGAATGAGAAGGGACCTGGCACTCGAGGAGGTTTCCTGTCCCACACCCCAACCTAACCTAACCTAACCTAACCTAACCTAACCTAACCTAACCTAACCTAACCTAACCTAACCTAACCTAACCTAACCTAACCTAACCTAACCTAACCTAACCTAACCTAACCTAACCTAACCTAACCTAACCTAACCTAACCTAACCTAACCTAACCTAACCTAACCTAACCTAACCTAACCTAACCTAACCTAACCTAACCTAACCTAACCTAACCTAACCTAACCTAACCTAACCTAACCTAACCTAACCTAACCTAACCTAACCTAACCACAAACGACATCAACGCAGAAGTTATTGCGGAGGCCTCTAAAACGCTCCGGCCTATGGTCATGCTAAAGGGGGTGTCAGCTGACATACCAGCAAATGAGCTCACCGACATAATCATTCATCAAAACCCAACCCTGAAAGAAACAATAAAGAACGACCATGACATCAAATTCCATTTTAAACGCAGCAATAAAAATAATCGCTTATATAACGCTGTTTTCATGACCACTCCGGACACTTTTAAAGCTCTAATAAAACAAACCAAAGTCAACATAGACCATATGCGTGTGCACGTTGAGGAGTATGTCCCAGTGTTGCAGTGCTTTAAATGCCTGCAATTTGGGCATACTAGGAAATACTGCAAGGCAATAAATATAACATGTTCTCATTGCGCCTCCCCCAACCATGAATTTAAGAATTGTCCACACCACCAAGATCAAACAAAATTAAAATGCCACAACTGTAATGAACATAACAAAAACATTAAGGACCCAAAAGATCAAATCAGCAGCACGCATAGCGCCACATCTATGTACTGCCCAAGAATGGTGTCCATTCACCATAGAATCAGAAACCGCATTGACTATGGCCAGTAACAGTAACTTTATTTTTTCATATATTTTTAACTATCTATATATATATATCTATCCACCCATCTTATTCTATCCTATCTAATCCTATCTAACCTATCTAATTAATACCCCTAAAAAATTTCCACACACTAGTTATTCGCCATAATATAACAAATGAAATTCAATCCACTTACAGGGGGGCGTCGGCCGGGCGGCCGCCCGCACTAAATGACATATGTCTTTGGGCGGGCGGCCGGGCGGCCGACGATACCCCCTTATTTTTGACCGGATAACGGGTCGCCCGTACCAATAGCGAGGGCCCGCTATCCATCAACTTAAAACACACACACCACAATCACACTCCACTTGCACATCAATTCACATCACACACACTCCACACGAAGCGGGGGAGGTTTTAGTCCGTAGGCGACTGGGAGCAATTCCCAGTCGAGTCGGGCATGCGGTCGGGTACGGGCCCGGCCGTATACATGAGTATTTCCTCCCTCACCGCAAAAAAAAAAAAAAAAAAAAAAACCTAACCTAACCTTTTTTTTTTTTTTTTTTTTTTTTTTTTTTTTTTTTTTTTTTTTTTTTTTTTTTTTTTTTTTTTTTTTTTTTTTTGACGCAGGGAAAATGCATTTATGCATCCCCCCGGGGCCCGGGGAAGGCCCATAATGGGGGGTATGTGGGACTCGCCCCTCCAGAAGGGAGAGGAATACCCACTAAAAACCCTGCGGCGTTACCCTCTCTGCCGTTGTAGGGGAGCATCATGGGATCACTAATATTCTACCACAATGCTCCCCCGGCCGCCCCGGTCGTTCACCGGGGGCACCCTCGCGTTAAAGTAGGAAGGATTGTGTAACGCTACAACCCTTCCCCAGTCATGTAGAGCCTCATCTGCGGGTCCCCATGCCGCGACTCTACTGGGGAATCAAGGCATTGACGAATTGTCGTTGCCTGATTCCCCTCCGCCTGCGTCGTAGCGGATGCGCATCAGCTCTCTCTTCGCGCGCCCGCTCTGCTTCCTCCTTCTTCTTCATTACTTTTTCGCAAAAGTTATTGAACGCCGTCCAGTGTCTCTCGCTGACCAGAATTTTTTTAACTATATTATGCAGCGAGAGATCATCCACGTTCAGGGCCATTTCTAATTCCCATCTCTCTGGAGCCCAAGTTGGGCATTCTACCATCGTGTGATATGCGGTGTCGTCTTCATATCCGCAGTGATGACAGACAGGCGAAGGTTCCCTCTTTATTGTGTACAGGTAATGACCGAAGCAGCCGTGTCCGGTCATTACCTGCACTTGCCTGTAAGTCAGGGTTCCAGTTTTGCGGTCAAGCCAGCTATCGAAGGATGGGAGGAGCGCCCCTATGGTATACGTTCCATAGGGCTCATCCTCCAACTGGCTTTTCCACCGATCCCTTTGTCTTCTTTTTGCCGTCTCAAGTCGGGCCTCTAACTCTCGAGGAGCCAGACGCTCATCGGCGATACGTAGTTCTGTCCTCTGAGTGTACCTCTCTGCCAGTAATTGGGCGTCTAGGTGCCACGGTATTGTACCGGCGAGGGCGCAAGCGGCTGCGTGCCCTACGGTCGAGTACCCTCTAATGATGCGTCTCGCAATTATTCTCTGAGGCCTTCGGAGGAGGGCCCTCGTTTTATTGTTAAGCCTCCCGGCCCATATAGGTGCCCCGTATAGCGCCATGCTGCGAATAACGTTCGCATATAGGCGTCGACATGGGGCTTGGGGGCCTTCAATATTGGGCAGAAGTCGGCTCAGCGCCGAAGCAGCACCAACGAGCCGTGGAACCAAGTTGGTAAAGTGTTCCTCGAATTCCCACTTGCGATCCAAGATGAGGCCCAAATACTTTATGTGGGCTTTTAGGGGGACTACTTCACCCCCTACAGGGATCGTGTCATTAGGCTGCGGTCTCCAGCCTCTTCCTCCGAAGACCACGGCGTCGGTCTTGTTAAGTGACACCTTAAGCCCTAGCAGATTAATGCGTCCCATCGTGAGCTCGGTTGCCACTGCGGCTCTCCTTAGGGTTTCCTGGTAATCTCTTCCTCTCACGGCCACCATTGTGTCATCGGCATAACAGATTGTGACCATGCGGGGAAGTTGTTCCCCTCTTATAGCCCAGTCAAAGCCGATGTTCCAGAGCAGGGGCCCTAAGACCGACCCCTGCGGAACACCACACTCCATTCGTCTTTCCAGGCGCAAGTCTCCAGATTCATACAGCACTGCCCTATCAGAGAGGTAGTGCTCTATGATTTTCCTCAGATAAAGAGGTACACCGTGATGCCTGAGTGCCTCCCTTATTACGCCATAAGGGAGGGAGCCGAAGGCATTGGCGATGTCTAGAGACACTGCTATAACTCCCTCCTTTTTCTCTGCTGCTAGGTCGCTGAATGTTTTCAACGTGCCTACTGCATCAATTGTAGATCGCCCCTCACGGAACCCAAATTGCCGGTCACTAATATTTGGTCCCGTGTCCTCTAAATGCCTAGTGACCCGTCTTGCTATGATGCGCTCCAACATCTTTCCGGTTTCATCTAGAAGGACGATGGGGCGGTATCCTGAAGGTGATTCAGCTGGGCGACCCTCTTTTCGCAGTAGGCACAACCTACCCTCCTTCCAGCAACGAGGAAAGATTCCCTCTTTGAGGCAGTCATTAAACAACCCTCGAAGTCGGACTCCGAGGTGTTTTAATGCTAGGGAGAGAACTTTCCCCGGCACGCCATCTGGTCCTGGAGCCTTTTTACTGGCTCTCATTCGGAAGACCGCTCCCATGATTTCCACGTCCGAGATTAAAGGGACATCCGGAAAGCCCTCCGGATCTTCCACTGGGGGTGCCATGATTGGAGGCGTAAAGTCCGGTGCCACAGGGAAGAGGCCCTCTACAACCCTCCTTAGTAGCTCTGGTTCCAATGAATCCGTGGGGGGAGCATGTTTCATTTTATTCCTGACAATTTTATAGGGTCGCCCCCACGGATCACTGTCTAAGGTTTTCAGGAATTCCTCTCGGGCCTCATCCTTTCGTTTGGCTATGGCCTCTCTTAATGCCCCTTTTGCAGCTACAAGGGCCTCCCGAAGTATCTCCTCCTCTGCCACCGTATGTTGTCGACGCCTACATCTTGTGAATTTACGGCGTGCAGCATTGGCGATTACTCGGAGGGCCGCAATTTCCTCTGACCACCAGTAGACCTGTGTTTTGCCAGTCAGTTTCTTCGTCCTCGACATGCCAGCATCACACACCGTGGTAAGCGAGTTACGGAAGCGGGCAGCCCTTTCTTCAACCCCGAGGTCTACAGGTGGGGGAGCACACCAAGCCTCTATCAATGCGGCCTCCTCAATCATCTCCCTATCTAGGCTAGCCAAGGACCACCTAGGGAAGCGGCCGTTGGGATGCCGCCTATCCGTTGTATGTGACCGAGCCTGTAGTGGGGCCGCTGAAGATGGAGAAATCCTCATCCTGATGTAGACGTGATCGGAGAGGGTCTCCACATCCTCCAGGACACGCCAGTCCTCAATTCGGTTTGCGACAACTGGGGTTGCAAAAGTGACGTCAACAATCGATCCTCCTTGATGTCGCACACATGTGTAGGCATTACCCTGGTATAAAACCGCAAGCCCCATCGCTACCGCCCAGTCCCTAAGGGTTTCGCCCCTCACATCAGTAATAGGAGAACCCCAGGCTGCACTTTTAGCATTGAGGTCCCCCATTACGAGTACCGGAGTTGGTGCTGACCTTCTTATTAGCCCCCCTAGATCATTTAAATAACCCTCGAATTCCCAAAGTGGCCTATTGGGGGAAAAATAAGTGCCGATTAATATGAGATTTCCCCATTTGGCTGCTGCAATTCCGGGACCTTTATGAACGGCAATCAAGGGAGGTTGATCCCCAATGGCCGGTACTACTAAAGCCACTGTCCTATCAGTTGCTCCTACCCAGTTGGGCTGGGGAGGAACGTAATATGGTTCCGCTGCCACAGCCGCACCTATGCCCCACTCTGCTATTACCTGCATGAGCAGGTCTTGGGCACGGGCGCAGTTGTTCAAGTTTGTCTGTAGGAGTTCGTAAGGGCGTGCTAACATTACGAATCCATTCTGTTTTGTCCCTCGTCAGCCTCTTGGGCGAAACTCTGATCGGACCTCTGGGTCCGGATGGGGTCTTGTCTACCCTTAGTCGGTGGAGGGCGGCATGCTTGGCCACCCATATAGTGTCCGGCGGGTTTCTTGGCTTGATGACATACTGCGCAGAATGGTGTCTCGGTGCAGCCGGACGCTTTATGTCCCGGCTTGCTACACCGGAAGCACATGTTCCCTCTCTCTACTTGTGATGGGCAAGTACTGCGAGTGTGTCCCGTCCCCATGCACTTATAACAGCGGAACGGTTCTGGTTCCAGTATGTGTACTTGTGCACTAGACCACTGCACAAGCAATCGTCCTCCCTCTACTATCTTGTTGGCGGCTGTCACCGGGCATTTAATGAGGGTCGATCCTACCCCATTATATCCGGTGCTGATTGCACCAACCTTCACTTCATCAAGTCTGCAACCGCCCTTCGCTGATATTGCCTCGGCCACTGCCTCCTTGGATGCAGTTTCCATGAGTCCTGATATCCTCATTCTGGCCATTTTTGTTGGCCGGTACACATTCGCGTCGTTGCCGATGAGGCCCTCCAATTTCTCGCGTAGGATATCGGCGGCCCTGCCATTGTCAGTACCAGAAACCTCGATGATTCGCGCCCCGTCAGCTGTCCTCCTAACGTTAACATGTTCTATGCCCACCTCGGCTAGACCAAACGAAGTCGTCGCCTTGGTTAAGATTCCCGCATATGTGGCCTCTGATTCAGGTTTGAGAGCAACTACTACAGCCGCCGTCGATGGTGCCACCAGTTTACGCGGCTTCGGCTTTGGCTTTGGCTTGACAGCCGGTTGGGCTGCTGTAGCTGTTGCCTTTTTAGCTTTTCCCTTTGCCTTACGGCCTAGTACTTCCCTCCACTCTTCAGCAGTTGTCGGTGGTGGTGGCGGCGGTGCCGTCTGAGAGAACCTCTTCGCTCCCAAGCTCCCCGAAGCGGGGGTGGGTTTTGTCAACTTTTCCGCAGGAAGGGGAGGTGCAACCTGGGGCACCTGCTCGGTAGCCGCTTGTTTCTTTCGCGGCTTTTTTGGACCTGGTGCAGCCCTCGCAGGGGGCATCAGCGTTGATACCGTCGATTCTACAGGTCTATCTACCCTTTGTCTCTGTTTCGGGGCAGGACCAGGGACTGGGGCAGGCAACGGGGTCCATGGATCATCCGGCAGATCAACCACGGGGGCTGTAGGGGGAACCGCCTCAGCTGCAGCCGCAGGTGGCTTTTTCCGGCCCGCCCCCAGTGGCGGGCGGACCACCGGCTCCGGAGGGAGGCGACTCTTTATGTCGTCTAGGCGGGTATTAACCATATCCCCAATCGATTGAAAGAGACTCGCCGAAAGCTCCTCCCTAAACTCAGATAAGGCATCCGTCACCGCCCCTAGGATCTGATTACCCTGGTTTGCCTTCATATTACCTGCTGGAGTCTCCTTCTTATTCCGATCGGAGAAAGCCCTTCTAAGCGCTTTCATTTCATTCGTCGCATGATCTAGCTCTTCCTTCAGTCTTTTATTATTCGCCCGAAGGGCAAGGATCTCATCATTTTCCTCTCTTGAATTCATTTTATCCATGGCTGTTACTATTTCACGGCACGCCTTGTTAATGCGGCCACGAATTGTTCCTTTAATATTATTTGATTTGCTGATCTCTGCCAGCACCCTCTTTGCTGCCTTGCGGGCCACATCCGCCTCGTCACCGTCAGCAGCCGGAGACTCATGGCCTTCCGGTACCAGATCGTATTCCATGTCGTCCTCCTCACAGGACACGATTTGTTCGGATGTTTGGTCCTTCATCCAGCAGGAGGTTGACCCACTAGCTTGGGACGCAGGTCTTGTATCCTTACCCGCTTTTCTCAACAAAGTTTTGGCCTTGGCGATTCCCACGTATGCCCCTAAGGACTTTGTCTTGGTAATA
Organism: Pammene fasciana; assembly: GCA_911728535.1. Classification (NCBI taxonomy): domain Eukaryota; kingdom Metazoa; phylum Arthropoda; class Insecta; order Lepidoptera; family Tortricidae; genus Pammene; species Pammene fasciana. Next base: position 36,346 of record OU452294.1, read on the forward strand.
CCCGTGCGTGTTCCGCGGGTCTTGCCCTTTCCGCATTTCCCACCTCTACGTGCTGTGTTGATTTTTGGCGAGTTTCCCCGCCACGAATCCTCGTCCGATCCAGAGTGGTACCGTTTTTGAGCCGCCTGTATTTCCTCCGGCTTCTCGTTAGCCCTCTCATTGTCCTCTGCAAAGTCGTCAGAGTCTGTCGCGTTGGACAGTCGACGTATCCTCTCTGACTGTTCAGTTCTGGTTCCCTTCTGACTGTCAGCCATATTTGGTTTAATCCTTGATCCGTCACGTCTTCCGGATGGACTTCGATCCGGGAATTTATTTACATTTGTGTCCATCGTTTCGTCCAGACGTTTAGACAACACCCGGCATTCCCGCAGTTGCGGCTGTGCCGGTGTCGCGTTGAGTTCAGAAACGTCTTCGTCCCTTTCATTTCCGGCACTTGTAGCGCCCACCATATCTTTTAAGTTTGTTTTGTTTGAATTGTTTTTATTTAGATTTTCCATTTGATTCCCACGAGTAGGGGAGAACATAAAACTCCACAGGGGCAGAGATCCCCAATACCCAAGCTGTGGCCCTATATACGCTGTGAGGTCGGGCGGTATCACAGGTTTGGTCACTAGTGACTGATGTACACCCCAGCCGCTCTAAAAAGAGCACCCCAGCACGGTGGACCGCCATGCGGGGGGTTGTGGTTTTTTATTGAGGTTGTCTCCTCTTGACCCGGCCGACCAAGGCAAGGCCCTCGGTCCCATCAAAGGCTGCTAGACATGACAACAACACCTAATCATTTGGGATAACGAGTTTGGAGACGGTGGCTAGAGCCTGTGCACCCGGTTTCTACACCGAAAGCAGGTGAACCCATCCCCCTCCCTCACAAATTCCCTCCCTGCTCTCGACAGTGACCCTCACTCTTCGCCTGCCCGGTATGGGTAGCCCTGTCCGGTATAGCCTAAGAGATCACCGAGAAACTGCGAGAGTACAATCCCCCCCCCCGGGGATATCCCCGGGTGTCGGGTTATTGGCAGCACCGGTAAGCAATCCCACGTAGGAGATCCCTTACCGTTGCCCCCAGGGCGCACCAGCCATAAGCCATTCCCTTATCTGCGAATCCGCGAGGATCAACAGACATTGGAATGGCCCAGACCCTCGTGGAGGTTACCCGACCCAGCGCCCCAACCTAACTCAAAACCTAACCTAACTCAAAACCTAACCTAACTCAAAACCTAACCTAACTCAAAACCTACCCTAACTCAAAACCTTTTTTTTTTTTTTTTTTTTTTTTTTTGTCGCAGGGAAAATGCATTTACGCATCCCCCCCGGGGCCCGGGGACGGCCCATAGGAGGGGGTATGTGGGACTCGCCTCTCCATAGAGGAGAGGAATACCCACTAAAAACCCTGCGGCGTTTCCGTCCATGTCGTTGAAGGGGGTGTAATGGGATCGCGTGCACGTCATCCACGACACCCCCCGACAGTCCCGGCTTAGCGCCGGTTGCCGTCACCATTTGTGGGGAGAGTCAGCAAACGCATAACTGACTCTCCCCCTAGTCATTTAGGCCTTAAGTTGCGGGTCCCCAACCCGCAGCCTTATTGAGGGAGGGCACGGTTTACGTTGGCAAACCGCCTGCGCCTCCTCCCTATTCGTCTGCGCCGGTTCAGGGGCGCGTTCGGGTCCTCCTCACGAGCCCGTTCTTCGGCCTCCTTCTGTGAGATCACTGTGTCACAGAAGGAGACCATTGCCTCCCATGATCTCTCACCGCTCAGCATGGCGGTTACAACGCTGTGCAGCGAGAGATCATCCGTCCTGAGCGTCGCCATTAAGTCGTCCCGCTCCACGGCCCATCGAGTGCACACCTCAAGGGTGTGCTGGGCCGTGTCGTCCTCCTCTCCACATTGATGGCAGGCTGGGGCAGGCTCTCGGCCTATCATGTGCAGGTAATGACCGAAGCATCCATGTCCGGTCATCACCTGCACTAGCCTATACCCCACCCTCCCGTGTGGCCTGTCGAGCCATGTGTCAAATGACGGGAGGAGTGCCCCTATGGTGCGGGTTCCATAGGGGGAGTCCTCCAGGTCGCTTTTCCACCTGTCCCTCATCCTCTTTTGCGCCGCGCAACGCGCAGCCCTCACTTCTTCAGGAGCAGGGTAATCACCAGCTTCCCTGCTCCTTAATCGTCCCCTATGCGCCTCGGCGAGCACCTCGGCGTCCATTTCCCACGGCAGGGTGCCCGCCAACGCACACGCCGCCGCCCATGCCACCGTCACATATGCCCTTATTATGCGTATGGCCACTATTCTTTGTGGCCTCCGCAGTAGGGCCTTCGTTGTCGGCCTTAGTTTATCGGCCCATATTGGGGCCCCATATAGGGCCATGGACCGGGCCACTCCAGCATAAAGCCGCCTACACGCCTGGGACGGTCCTCCCACATTAGGCAGGAGTCGTCCCAGTTCCGACGCCGCCGTCACAACTCGAGGAGCGAGTTGACGGAAATGCTCCTCGAAATTCCATTTCCGGTCCAGGATGAGGCCCAAGTATTTTATATGGGGCCTCACCTGGACCTTTTCTCCGCCAATTTTAAGAAAGGCGCCTGCAGGCACCTTCCAGCCTCTCCCTCCAAAGACAATGCCATCAGTTTTCGGGAGGGAGACCTTCAATCCTAGCAGGCGTATTCTGTGGACCATGAGGTCCGCTGCCACTTCTGCCCTCCGCAGTGCCTCCCTTAGCTCCTTGCCCCGAATGGCCACCATTGTGTCATCAGCGTAACACATGAGGGCCATTCGGGGAAGCAGCTCTGCGCGGATGGCCCAGTCAAATCCGACGTTCCAGAGCAGGGGTCCAAGCACCGACCCCTGGGGAACGCCACAGGCCATTCGCCTCTCCAATCGTCCATTTGGAGTGTCGCAGACCACCACCCTGTCTGTTAGGTAATGGTCTACGACCCGCCTCAAGTATGGGGGGACCTGGTGGTATTTGAGGGCCTCCCGGATCACCAAGTACGGGAGGGAGCCGAATGCGTTAGCGATGTCCAAGGACAACCCTAACTCAAAACCTACCCTAACTCAAAACCTACCCTAACTCAAAACCTACCCTAACTCAAAACCTACCCTAACTCAAAACCTACCCTAACTCAAAACCTACCCTAACTCAAAACCTACCCTAACTCAAAACCTACCCTAACTCAAAACCTACCCTAACTCAAAACCTACCCTAACTCAAAACCTTTTTTTTTTTTTTTTTTTGTCCCAGAGAAATGCTTTACGCATACCTATACGTAACATTAGGCCCCCGGGGTGGAGCCAAATATTACGCATAAGTTATGTGGGACTCTCCGGTCTGGACCGGCCTACCCACTAAAACTCTGGGATGCTGCCATCTCCGTGCCTTAATGGTGGTGCAACGGGATCGAAACTGCAACCGCGACACCACCAGCACTGTCGCCCTAGGGCGAACCCACTCCGCAAATAGAGCACGCTGTAGCATGACCAGCGTGCTCTCCGCCAACTGGCCTCTCTTAACCCCGGAGAAGCCGGGACCGGTATTCCGGTCCCACCCGCACAGCACCAGGAGGACAAACGCCCCTACCCCGGCACCCGTGTAGTGGGGATGCCTTCAAGGAAAACGTCCCTTCCAGCCATACCACCACTACACTCCGCCCCCAATCAGACGTGGAATCTGCCTAGGCAGAGTCACGCTGATGGGTCTCCGGGTGGTTGGGCTAGCCTCCAAGAGCGGGTCACCGGCCACCTGCCTATCCGCGTCCCTTCATCGGCCACTCCAAAAGTGGGAGCAAAGGTTAGTAAGCTAACCAATGCCCACCCAAATGCTGCCCATAACAAACAAAGTCTGGTCTAGGCGAGACGGGTACCTAAGAGTGCAAACCAAGACAATGATAGCTATCTGCAACATCTAGGATACTTCAACCACCCTCCGCCACGTGATGAGTTGGCACCCCATAGTACCACCCCATGGCCCCAGCCTTAAATACTGCTTTTTTCCGCGAGTCCAGGCCATGCCACACCTCCGAAGAGGCGCCCCGCCCTCTTCCACCACTGTACCTGGTTCGGGAACTGCAGTACATAAGGCCGTCCTCAGCCTCCCTCCTCCCCAGCGCCCACCCCACTAATCTACTCTGTTACCAGAGAGCTCGTGGAGGGACTGACAGGATATTGGCAGCAACGGTAGGCAATACCAACCGATATTACCTACCGCGGCCCCCAGGGTGCACCGTCCAGGAACCCTTCCCTATTCCCCCGGATCCACCTGATCAAGAGGAATGAGAAGGGACCTGGCACTCGAGGAGGTTTCCTGTCCCACACCCCACCCTAACTCAAAACCTACCCTAACTCAAAACCTACCCTAACTCAAAACCTACCCTAACTCAAAACCTACCCTAACTCAAAACCTACCCTAACTCAAAACCTTTTTTTTTTTTTTTTTTTTTGTCCCAGAGAAATGCTTTACGCATACCTATACGTAACATTAGGCCCCCGGGGTGGAGCCAAATATTACGCATAAGTTATGTGGGACTCTCCGGTCTGGACCGGCCTACCCACTAAAACTCTGGGATGCTGCCATCTCCGTGCCTTAATGGTGGTGCAACGGGATCGAAACTGCAACCGCGACACCACCAGCACTGTCGCCCTAGGGCGAACCCACTCCGCAAATAGAGCACGCTGTAGCATGACCAGCGTGCTCTCCGCCAACTGGCCTCTCTTAACCCCGGAGAAGCCGGGACCGGTATTCCGGTCCCACCCGCACAGCACCAGGAGGACAAACGCCCCTACCCCGGCACCCGTGTAGTGGGGATGCCTTCAAGGAAAACGTCCCTTCCAGCCATACCACCACTACACTCCGCCCCCAATCAGACGTGGAATCTGCCTAGGCAGAGTCACGCTGATGGGTCTCCGGGTGGTTGGGCTAGCCTCCAAGAGCGGGTCACCGGCCACCTGCCTATCCGCGTCCCTTCATCGGCCACTCCAAAAGTGGGAGCAAAGGTTAGTAAGCTAAACCAATGCCCACCCAAATGCTGCCCATAACAAACAAAGTCTGGTCTAGGCGAGACGGGTACCTAAGAGTGCAAACCAAGACAATGATAGCTATCTGCAACATCTAGGATACTTCAACCACCCTCCGCCACGTGACTGAGTTTTTGCGATGAGTTGGCACCCCATAGTACCAACCCATGGCCCCAGCCTTAAATACTGCTCTTTTCCGCGAGTCCAGGCCATGGCACACCTCCGAAGAGGCGCCCCGCCCTCTTCCACCACTGTACCTGGTTCGGGAACTGCAGTACATAAGGCCGTCCTCAGCCTCCCTCCTCCCCAGCGCCCACCCCACTAATCTACTCTGTTACCAGAGAGCTCGTGGAGGGACTGACAGGATATTGGCAGCAACGGTAGGCAATACCAACCGATATTAGCTACCGCGGCCCCCAGGGTGCACCGTCCAGGAACCCTTCCCTATTCCCCCGGATCCACCTGATCAAGAGGAATGAGAAGGGACCTGGCACTCGAGGAGGTTTCCTGTCCCACACCCCACCCTAACTCAAAACCTACCCTAACTCAAAACCTACCCTAACTCAAATCCTACCCTAACTCAAAACCTACCCTAACTCAAAACCTACCCTAAATCAAAACCTACCCTAACTCAAAACCTACCCTAACTCAAAACCTACCCTAACTCAAAACCTACCCTAACTCAAAACCTACCCTAACTCAAAACCTACCCTAACTCAAAACCTACCCTAACTCAAAACCTACCCTAACTCAAAACCTACCCTAACTGCTACTGCCAGGCCACACACCACACACTGTATGTCGGAACAGATTACTTAGATGTCACCGTGAGTGTAATTTTAGAGCCAGTGGACGTGTTGAAATATGTATTTCAGCAGTTGAGAAGTAATCTATGACGGTACTACTAGCGCCATCAGTTGGTCACTTAGTAAACTGTGTCTATATTAATAGAAAAAAAGTCGTTGCAACAGCTTTAGTATCATTCTATTAAAGTTTGCTGTTAAACATTCTGTGCGTCTTCTGGCAGAATATGGTTACGTAGAATTCTGTTTTATTTTACACTAGTGTAAATCGCCAGTAACTGGCCACCTCATACTAAAAATGAACTATATTCACCTACAAACAGAATTCATTTTTGTATAACGCGGCCAGTTATTGAAGGGTGGCCAGTAATTAAAACCTCATGCTAAAATGAATTCTGTTTGTAGGTGAATAGAGCTCATTTTTAGTTTGAGGTGGCTAGCTACTGGACGGTGGCCAGTTACTGGCGATTTACCCTTCATGTCAAAAAAGTGACAAAGTGTTATACTTAAAAACTTCAGATTTTAAATAATATCATATAAATACATAAATAGGTATTCAATTATACCCATTGCATTTTATGGTATTGTATAATTGCGAACAAGAAGCACTAAAACTAAAATGCAATCAAAGTTGTATTTTTTCAAATTTGAAAGCCCCTTTATTTTATTTTTGGTTTGCCATGCTATTGCTAACCAAAACCCGCAGTGACGGTTGAAGTAATAAGCTATACTTACTTGTATTTATTTATTTATTTATTTACTAGCTTTTGCCCGCGACTTCGTCTGCGTGGAATTAGTAATCCCCCGTTAAGGTATGAATTCTGGATATCTAATATTCTATATCCTTCCCCAGAGCTCAAACTATGTCCAGCATTCAACGTTTATCGATTCCCCATACAAACTTCCAACCCCCTTTTCAGCCCCTCTAGGTTTGATTTTCGGGATGAAAACTATCCTATGTCCTTTCCCGGGACTCAAACTATCTCTATACAAAATTTCATAAAAATCCGTTCAGCCGTTTTCACGTGATGCGCGGTCAAATAAACAGACAAACAGATAAACAGACAAACAGACAAAAATTCTAAAAATTGTTGGAACGTGTTCTGTTATCGATTCTAAGTATCCCCAGCCAACTTTTTTTCGAATATCTTCCATGTACAGACTTTCGACCCTCTTCAGCTTTATTATATGTATAGATTTAAACTTTATTGCACAAAAAGTGAAAATGTACAAATGGCGGACTTAATGCCAAATGGCATTCTCTACCAGTCAACCATTGGGCCAAACAGAGACTTGTAAGTTGGTGCAGGAGGAAAATGTAATAAAGCAGAAAATAGTTATTATTAAGCCAAATTTATAAACATATATAATTACAATAAATAAAAGCCTACACATATATGGTTACATACTATTACTTATATAATATACAAGATTTACTAATACATATTAATACAATACGTAGGTTGGAGAAAGAACATTAAACAAATTCTTCAGCGAGGAGATGCTTGCGAAGCAGTCTCTTGAAAACGAACTTGCTTGGGGCCTGTCGTATAGGGAGAGGGAGCGAATTCCAGAGACGGATAGCCTGAACAGCGAAAGAGTTCGAAACGAAACCAGTATGGTGAGAGGGAAGCGAGAGTTTAAGTGAACGGGAGGAGCGTAGTTCACAGCCCGGACGGGGAGCGACAAAAGCAAACTTGCGCTTAAGATAATCTGGAGCAGAAGGCTCATAAAGGATAGAAAATAATGTGCTGAGAATGCGGAGGGACCTACGACGACGAATGGATAGCCACTTGAGCTGACGACGAAAGAGAGACACATGGTCGTATTTACGTAAGCCGAAGATAAAATGTATGCCATTATTGAGAAGACGGTCAAGCCTATTGAGGTGCTCTTGTGAAATATTAGTAAGGCACACGTCCGCATAATCAAAACCAGGCAATACTATAGCCTGCACGAGAAGTCTTTTGGTTCCTACTGGGAGAAAATTTTTGAATTTATAGAGATTACGCAATGTCCAAGAGACTTTCCGACTTATTTCAGACACCTGACCATTCCAAGTGAGGCTTGAATCTAATATAAGGCCGAGATCCTTTACTTTATCTGAGACTGGAATGGCGGTGCCATCAAAAAGGATAGGCGCGACAGAGTATGAATCAAGCTTAACTAGCTGACGTTGACTCCCTAGAACTATTGCCTGACACTTCGCTGGATTTACACTGATGCCAAAGCAACTTGACCATTCAGCTATGCGGTCGAGGTCATCATTTATAAGAGAGATGGCACAGTTTATGTCTTCGACGGAAGCCTCGGCATACAGTTGCAAATCATCTGCATACAAATGGTAAGAGCTGCGAATTTTTGAGGTGATATGGTTTATAAATATGGAGAATAAAAGAGGGGAGAGAGAAGAGAGAAGAGTAGTGTGAGTGCTGCGCCACACTCACACCCTCATATGTTAGCCTTATATATAAGCACCTAGTACGTAACTTTAGCCATTATATTATAAGCATATACTCCAACCAAGTTGTTTCTCTTCAACTTCCCACACTACAAACACACTGGAGGGTATTCATATGAATTCCCTCCGAACCACTCGCTCTTTTTGGATAGCTGGTCGCCCGTATACCGATAGCGAGGGCCAGCTATCCCACAATCAAACACAAACACACCCCAAATAAACTCAACACTCACCCCCAACCAAACCAAAAACACACTCCACACGAAGCGGGGGAGGTTTTAGTCCGTAGGCGACTGGCGATGGCACTCCATCTCAGGGTGGAGTGCCATCGCCAATCGAGTCGGGCATGCGGTCGGGTACGGGCCCGGCCGTATACATGAGTATTTCCTCCCTCGCCGCAAAAAAAAAACCTAACCGTAAAAAATGGCGAGAGGCTAGAGCCTGTTTTATTAGGGATCACCTGACTAAATAAGGCCGCAACAGAGGCTAGGATTGGTCACCTGAACCTGTGCTATGACATTCTAAGAGTTAATCTAATTGCTCCTCTACATGATGGGCCAGCGCTGGGCCAGCGCAATGGCCATGTGCGCAACTACACGATGGCGACATTCAGTTGTGATCTATACGTTTTCCAGGATGGAAGTGGAAGCATTAGCCGCTGCAGCAATCTATGTATGCGCCATGTACCACCATTTTCTTAATGTACTCGTACGCAATAATAAAGTTATTAATAAGAAATAGCGTAGAAGATGACGGATGTTATTTATCCAATGCTTAAATTTAAATTTATGCAAAAACTTTTAAACCCTACTGAAAAAAACATTACTTATCTCTTTCTTAATGAGCCGCTATGTTTTTATTGTATATGTATGAATGTATATATTTTACTATTGGTATTTAATGTTATAATTATTTATTTATTTATTTAAGTTGTACTGTATGTAAATGTACTGTATGTACTGTCTGCGTAATGTATGTGTAATTTTACTATTCCTCTGATTAATTAAAAATAAACTTAATGCGTGCACTACCAGTTATATTATAATACGTTCTGTTCTTGTATCCTACTACCCTAAGGTTGTCTGGAAGAGATCGCTTACAGCGATAAGATCGCCTGTTGCTGTCTTTATTTACATTGTTTTGTTTTCTTTGTGGTGCAATTAGTCTGAGAAAATTAATAAAATCAGGGGAAATAATTCGTGTAGTTTTGTAAATTGGTACAGTTATACCTTGTGGTGCCCACGTGACTATACTAAAAGTCCTCGGGGGTGGGGGTTGTGCTGAGGGTGTAGGGGGGGGGGGGGTTGAAGGTAGCTTTTTTCAGATTTTTGGTCATATCTCGAATATCTGTAAGAATATCACTATAGTTACTTCGAACAAAAGTTTAAACATAAAATTTCGTACAAAATTGGTTATATTCATTTTTACTCTACGATTAATACCTTAGGAGCTACAGGGTGTTGAAGTTAACGAAGAGATTAAAAAATAGTCGATTTGAAAAAACGTCGTTTTTTCGTACTTGTTCATCATAACTCAGATTTTGGCTTAATTACCTGCTGATCGAACATAAAATTCCCATGTTGATCATTGAAAACTCTAAACAAAACAAAGGTGGTAATGTAAACGAGGTCCAAGTGGTCGAGATTACCGTAAGTCCTTAGCTACTACGCGCGTCGCGTCAGCGCGGCGTAGACCCTCCCGGCCCACCGCGCCTCGCCCGCCATTGGCACCACTACTATTCAGTATGCTTAAAACAGCGACTGGTAATATACCTAGACTATGAAGTCGATCTGCAAAATGACCCCACAAAAGTTGTGCCGCGGGGGGCGGAGCATACAAACTGAGCCGCGCCACGCCGTTTAGTTTACAAATGGCGGTTCTGTGACTCGGTGGTAGTGACGTCTATGAAAAAATCTAATAAATAAATAAACATGCCTTCTTATGCCTTTTAAAATGGTGTCAGAGTAAATCTGGTAAACATAATAAAAAGACGACATTCCGCTCGTTCGATAATAATACTCACTGTGTGTGCACGCTTTTCAGTTATTAAGGTATGATAGAGACGCACTCTGTGATAACATCATTTACGAATTACGTACGCTACAGTAAACCATAGCCAAATAGCACTAGACCCTACTCATAGTGTTGTGTTCCTGCTGGTGAGTAAGGTTGCCAAAGAGCTCAAAGAGGACCCAGTGTGTTGACGACGAGAGGCCTCTCTTTTTTCCTTTAGCCGTCAACACATCAGCGAATCCTCCTGTTTTTAAAGGGTCGGCAACACGCATGTGACACCTTTGGAGTTGCAAAGTACAAGCACAAGAGTGGCTGGGTAACAAAATGCCTCCTGATATGTGGGGTTAGAAACGAGGAGCTGATGGAACCCTTGATCCAATTATAACCACTGATCCTCCAGCTCCTGACACCGTGCTGAATTCAATTTTTTGTCGCTGCAAAAGCGGTTGCACTGGCAATTGCGGATGTCGAAAGGCTGGTATTTTATGCAGTCAAGTATGCACCGGATGCTTAGGTTCATGTACAAACGGTGTACCTGTACATTTTCTAGAAAGAGAAGACGAAGATTACGATATCGAAGATGAATTTCTCCGCTTTATCTATCTATATCTTCGTTAACTTAAACACCCTGTAGCTCCTAAAGTATTGATCGTAGAGTAAAAATGAATGTGACCAAATTTTTAGAAAATTTTATGTTGAAACTTTTGTCTGAAGTAACTATGATGCTATTCTTACGGATATTCGAGATATGACCAAAAATCTGAAAAAAGGTACCTTCATCCCCCCCTACACCCTCAGCACAACCCCCACCCCTGAGGACTTTTAGTATTAGTCACCTGGACACCACAAGGTATAATTGTACCAATTTACAAAACTACACGAATTATTTCCCCTGATTGCCCATATTCGGCTTAATTTTCTCGAACTAAATAAAGAATATATACTTAGGTACTTGAAAAGCTACTTTATTTTCTTTAAATTCTTATTATTAGTTAGGTCCTGATTTTAGTATCTCTATGATTCAAAATAAAAGCCATATAACGCATCCCCGATAAAGTTCTAAGAACTTCATAATTTCATGATAAGGCCACGTACTCGTCATTTTTTATTTAAAAAATCGTGTATTCGTTCAGAGATAATAGAGCGCACGCACGTCCGCACCCAACCGCGTTCGAGCACGCACTGAGGAATGTTTAGTTAGATAGTTTGTCCGACGATAACTTTAGTAACGATTTTCCGATCTTTATGAAATTTGTTGGGTTGTAGCAGAGACCAACAAAATTTGCGAGTTCGTATATGAGCTGGATTGAGACGGGGGTTCTGAAATTAGAAGGCCTAAAACGGTTTTGTATAGGGATCCTGTTACATTGGTCTTCTTATTTGCTACTTTTACGAGCAAGTATGGTTGAGTTTGGTATCAAACGAAAGGTATTGATTAACACTCTCTTCAAGCTCTCTTTATAAAGCTACAAGTTACAATTTACAAGCGGAACTACACTAATACAATAGGGTTAGAAAGAGACTTCCGCTTGTAAATGGGGTTGGCCGGTCGAAAGTTTTTACAGATGGCGCCAGCATAGCTGGTACCTGTCAGTCCTACCAATTGTGTCAAATTCTTGTTTTTTTTTTGGAATTTTCTGACCTGGATAGGCTAGTGTTTAAGCCAAATCCCATACAACAATACTAGTGACAGGTACCAGCTATGCTGGCGCCATCTGGCCAAACCGTTGACAGTTGCCAACCCCATTGTAACTTGTAGCTTAATAGCTTTATAAAACTGGCCTCAGGTAGTCGGTCAAGCGCGCCCGCCCCCCCAAGGCCCCCAAGGGGGCGGCGAGCGGCCTAGGCCTGCAAAGTTCTATGAAAACCCTCTTCATATTAAGTGCCACTCACTGAGGCACCCGAAACGTGATTCCAAGCCTATTTTCTTTCACTATTAATATTTCCGCGCATGTTAGAGGTCAGAAACTTTACCTTTGCGGTTGTCCTTTATAACTTTTATTTTTCTGTATTTTCGGTCAAACCACGCCACCGCAAGCGCACGCATCGGGAATTCCTTGTCTCCGCTCGCCATTTTTACGACTATGCGGAGCTGAGTCCAAATATATAAGAAGTTCACGAATTTCTGTTCCCGAAATGCTTTTCTACGGATATCTTTTCACTTCTGAAAAGTTTAGGTACACTATACTCGAACGGAAATGATGAAAGGAGTTACAAAAGCTTTGGAGTTTGGAAAAGTCAACTCCAGGGGGGGAGATTTTTGAGATTCGAGCACTCGAAAGTGACATTTAAAACTCTCAATAAAACGATGAAATTGTGTTTTAAAATTAACAGTGATAGAAATTTAAAATCAAGATCATTTAAACTATTAATTCCATGCGAAAAAATTGGCGAGAAACTTTTGTGTGCGATTATTTTCGACCTTAAATTTTTTGAATTCGAGCGTCCGGCTGTCAAAAATCGGCCCCCAGGCTCTTTTTAAATGAATGTATTATAGTATTCAAGTGTAAGCAAAACAACATAAAATAAAAATTTATAAATTAAACTAATACAATAATAATGAAACAGGCACTTAGTGAAGTCAAATTTAATTAAAGGATATATATACCACAAGGTCACACGCCCCATGTTTACCTTGAAAATAGTCAAATCAAAACAATTATTTCATAAAAAAACCACACAAAGTTAATATTAATAAATTAAATCACAGCGAAAGTAACTAAGTAGAGGATTATTAAAGTTGATTAGAATTAAAAGGATGGTAATGAGTTTAGTTTGGTCCGAAATGCTACCAGCCTCATGAAATGGATGGTTGTGGAACTTATAGACAGTGTTTTCAAATTAATCTTGTTATTCTGCGCACACACAACACCGGCCACTGAGCTGAGGCCACCAAAAAACAAAAACGTGTTGACTTGCAGACAGGCCATGTAGTTTGTCCGGAAAGAGAAGTGTCGTAGAATGTATGAACTCTAATATAAACCACGACACTTCTCTTTCCGGACAAATTCTAATTTGCGCAATTGCAGAACCCTATATTGAGCATGGCCCCATGTGCTGCTGTCTGATTTCAGGGTTCCGTAGCCAAAATAACAACAAGGGAATCCTTATATTTTTATGCGGTTTCGTTTCGTCCATTCGTATGTCACAGACACTTTACTTGGAATCTATAAGTCCGAGTACCTACTAATAATGATCACTGAGCTATGCTGCGGACGGACAGATGGACGGACGGTCAGACAGACAGACGAACGGGCATAGCGAAACTATAAGGGTTCCTAGTAGATTACGGAACCCTAAAAATAGGAAAGGACAAGGGAAAAATAAACTCATAGCCATTAAACACTGGAGTCATTTATTAACTGGAAAGTACAGGACATAATTAGGCTACTTTGGACACATTTTCATATGATGTTCTGTGTGATTTATATATATTATAGTACTCCTGCATTCTAAATTGCCAATAAAATGACTGACATGTATATTCAAAGGATATAGTTGATGAACGTTGTCATAAGATGACTCAAAAGTCGATTCTTAGGGATATAATGGGTCTGTTGCTGGGGCGGGCCCCGCATCGGCGCCACCCGCCGCTGTAGACGAGGCGGGCGCCGACGCAACCCGCCGGGAGACTGAAGACAATTGTATAGAGGCAGCAGGTCATTCGTCGAACTCAATGCTTACCGGCTTGCCTAGCACTCGTAGAAAAACTATTGTGTGCAACGGTACATAATTTGGTCTTAAAATTCTCGGGTCTGTTTTTACAAAATTCGGCTTCGCCTCATTTTGTAACTTCGACCATAGAGTATATTGAATACTTCGACCCTCGAATCTTAAGAACCTTTATTATGTAACTGTTGCACAAAATTCTATTACCGATCAATTTAGGACTGTAAAAAAAAGTAATATAATTTTGTTACTTTATACTTCGCAATCTTCGCATCCTAGAAATTATTCTTTTAACGTCTAATCCTAATATTAATCGTCTTCGGGTGGGTGCACCACGCATAACTAACGAACTGATCAACGTTAAATATGGCGACGGAGCTATCATGCCATAGGCAACTGTCAAACTTTTCATATAACATTTTTAACGATGACGTTGACGTTAACAGACGGTTTGTTCTAACCGGCCCTTAGTCCTTTAATCTTAGGCTTTAACCGAAACCGAAGGATAATAAGCCACAGATTATGTGTATTGGATGTCATTGTCTTTCTTTCTATAACCAAACTCAACTCCGTAGTTTCGGATACCTTTAATACCTTACGGTCCGTTTAACTTAAAAAAAATCATACTAACTTTTTTAATTCGGAACTTGGAACTCGAACACACGGAAATGAAAAAAAACGTAGCGCCACCTGCTTCATGCTTCGCGCATTATCTACGAATCTTCCCTTTCTTTCTCGGTTTCCCTTTGTTAAGACACTTGAGCGTGTGGTACTCCTTCCAACAAGTGCCAATACACAGCCCGACTTGGCACTTGGCACACATCACTGTCACTTGGCTCCGGCGGCCAAGGGCTTGGCAGCGATGGCACCTCCGTCTGCTCCTCCTGTTCTTGCCACTTGGCATCTCTGTGTGGGTCGGATAGTGATCGTTTTTACCGTCCAACCTAATTTCGTTGCTCCTTGATATCGGTTGGGGAGTAACTTTATTGACGCCGTAGCGAACTGCTAAGTTTTCAGCTAGATCATAACGAAAGTTGCGATGGCTCATCGGTTTCGAAGTGCTGCAGTTGGATTGGTAGAGCACGTACGCGTTCAAAATGCTAGAATTGAGAAGTCGGCGGAAAATCTTTATGTACCATTTGAGGCCTCTCTTCCTTTCCATAGTGTACGACATTTTCTTGTCTTTGTCAACATTGCATTTACTGTAGTCGTGCAAAGCTAGAGGGATCCTTGGCAACATATGGCTGAGGCTATTCTGAGCGACCAGCACCATATCTGGTTTATGGTATGTCGACACTATTGTGGTCAGTTCAGCGTCTTTCCAGGATATGATGGAGATGTCTCCGCTTTGCCAGGAGAGTAGCTCGCCTTTCTGTAATCTTTTGTCGTCTATATTTTTAATAACTTCAGGAATGAGCGGCCTCTCTTTATTGATCAAACCGATGACATCAGTTCGTCTGGTTTTCAAGTATCGTGTTAAAGGGACTTGAGTGTAGGAAGCGTCCATAGCTACGGAATGTCCTCTGTCTAAGTAATGCTGCATGAGTTTAAGGGTGGTTTTCGCGTGCGCTCTCTCGTCGGCTCCCCTCCCTGTGTCTATGAGGAATTTTAACAAATAACCAGTTCTAGCTTCATACAACTCATGCGATTTAAAACCGAATTGCTCGCGGTTTTTAATACTTCTCTCCCAATTGAACTGACCTTTCCACAGCGGATACGATTCATTGAGACTCAAGTACTGCCCGGGCACGTAAAGATTACTGAATTTCATATTACAGTAATCTATGATAGGTTTAATTTTAGCTAACTTCTTCTCATTGCCGGTTACTTTAGGGAGAAGGAGCGAGTCATTATCGACAAAATGCAGAAATCTGAGTAACAACTGAAATCTATTACGACTCATTAGTGACCTGAAGTTAGCCATCTCCAATCTGCCAGTCGACCAGTAATCGGCTAGCTTCTCTCTATGGCAGAACGGCATGAAGATCAGAACAGCGAAAAACAGATACAACTCCTCAACAGTAGTATCCTTCCATCTTGAAAGTCGTGATGTATTCGGAATCCCGCCTTCCGTCTTGCATTTAGGGGTTATAGTTTGCCAAGCATACTTATTAGTTTCATCAGCGATTTTCTGCATGATATTTCGATCCCAAATAGAAGTGAACAGATCATATGGGTATTGACTGGAGATTTTCGAGCCAGGTATGAGGCTGTAGGGTTCCTGGCGGCCCGCGAAGGTGCTGAAGTCTTGAGACCAGTAGAAGTTGTGGTTGATGCACTCGTACGTGTGGAAGGTGTCGTCGGGCGCCGGCTCGACCTTGACGCTGGCCTGGTGCTGCACGGAGAGCAGGGATCGTATGAAGTCCTCGTCGTCAGCCTCGCTGCCAGACTCCACGGATATCACGGTGGACTCTTTGGGCCGTTTATTCTTCTGAAAACATATTTAATAATGACTGAGAGAAGGAATCTGTTTAATGGAGGCGCACAATGAAAGAACTTTTTGAGGCTCCAAGGAGGCGCCACCTGAGAGCAACCCAAAGTTACCGAAAATGTTGAGGAGCCGTAGTAACGCTACTTGTTACTAGATGGCGCTGCACGGTTCATCTACATTATGTGGTAGCTTTGGGTTGCTCTCGTTCAGATGGCTTTTCAGACTTGGAGCCACAAAAAGTTCTTAAACTGTGCCGCTTTATTAAATATGTATACAGTGTGTGGCTTACAACACGAGCAAAAAATTAAAACGTAGATGTACTCCTTAAGCAATAAAACTAACATTCAATAATAACTTTAAAAAATATATTGTGTCGCTTTTTCATACAAAATAAATATTATTTTCAATGTACAGTCACCGGCAATAGTACTCCCTACATGAAGGCCGCAAAAATATGTGACACGCTCTTATTTGTAGGGCCATAAAAGCGTGTCACATATTTTTGCGGCCTTCGTGTAGGAAGATACTATTGCCGGTGACTGTCCGTTCAAATCCGTCTAATTGACATTGCTTGTCAGTCTTGTCACCCTACAGACATAATCAATTTCGCAATATATTGTGTGTTCGGTAAACTTCAAAATGTACTAAAAATCAAACCAAAAGTTATTTTTTAAAGTCGCTGAATAAACGTTTGAGGAGTAGAGTCTACGTATCTATTTCTTGCTCTTGTTACAGGCCACACACATACTATCTGCCTATCTCATGCCTATCTGATAATGATTATCGCTTGTCATAGACAATTGAACGTCATAAAGTTCATAAAACATACAATGTCAGGATATTTTATGGGGAACATGAGTACAATGAAGAGGGCAGCACCTTCTATTGGAGTTTAGTAGTTGCAATTTAGACCACAAGATGGCAGACCCTCCACTGCACACGGTCCCTATACTACTACTGCCATCTCTTGAGGAGTAGAAACACTATTTGCCACAAGAAATTGTTGTTGCGGCTCAATTTCTTTATTATGAATAATCCTTATAAATACGTAACTGGAAATCAATCTTTTAATTTAAGCATTGTTTTTGCTTATGTTCATGTTTCTTTGACGCTTTTCAGAGATTATTAAATAAGGACTAAAGTGGCGCCATCTTTAACAAGGCACGCCTCTTTATATTGCTCCCATGATCGCCGGTCGCGATTACCTCGCGCTACTGCCGAGTACCTAATAAACCTTGAGCTCCTTGGTACTAACTATTGACAGAGCTATGGATCACGATCACAATTTCAATAAACGTCTCTCTTGTCTTATCAAATTATCCTTGTTTTAGAAATAAAAATGGTGTCATTTTATGTTATCACTTATGAGTTATCAAGCGACTTTTCTTCGAAATCTAAAAGTCGGTCGATCGGAGGTTCTCAATTCGTCGGGATCTTTGTTTTTGTTATTTTTTTATGCCTGTTCACCTATTCAAAGCCGACTGGACCGATTTAGAAATAGTATTTTGTGCAACAGTTACATAATAAGGGTTCTTAAGATTCGAGGGTCGAAGTTACAAAATGAGGCGAAGCCGAATTTTGTAAAAACAGACCCGAGAATTTTAAGACCTAATTATGTACCGTTGCACACAATAGTTTTTCTACCAGTGCTAGGCTAGCCGGTAAGCATTGAGTTGGAGGAATGACCTGCTGCCTCTATACAATTGTCTTCAATCTCCCGGCGGGTTGTGCCGCCGCCTGCCTTGCCTACAGCGGCGGCGCGCGGGGCCCGCCCCGGCAGCAGACCCATTATATCCCTAAGAACCGACTTTTGAGTCCTCTTTTGACAACGTTCATAATAGTACATTATGATACAAGTGTGCTAAATTGATCATTACATATGAGGCGATATTGTGCGCACGAAGTGAGTGTGCACAAGGAAGCCGAGCTATGTAATGATTCGATCAGGCACACGCGTTTCATACGACGTTTTTCAACACACTTGCGAGGAAAAAACAGAAAACTGTAAGTAATAACTTTTGATAAATACATTGATTTTCAGAATGCTTACAGGATAGCGGTACCTACTGACTTTGCTAATTAAATTAACTAACCTCTTTTTTGATGTTATTGACTGGATCTATTTCTCTGGAACTTTTTTTCGAAGCATTTCATAATAACATTACACATTTATTGTCAAATAAGTTAGAATGTTTCCTTACATGTATTTCTCACTCGATTTTTGTGACAACATTTTACTAGTCTGTAGGTATGACAGTTTGAAAACATATCCGGACCCGGAGGTTAAATGAACACTAAAGTTGGTTTCTTACTCATTTAAAATATAAATTGTTTAAATTAATAAAACACAACGAGAAAAATCTAACAAATATACTGTAACTTCAAGTAAACTTTTAATATGGCGCCCATTTTTAGGGTTCCGTAGCCAAAATGGCAAAAACGGAACCCTTATAGTTTCGCCATGTCCGTCCGTCCGTCCGTCCATCCGTCCTTCCGTCCGCGGTCTAGCTCAGTGACCGTTAGCACTAGAAAGCTGAAATTTGGTTTGAATATGTGCATTAACCAAGCCGACAAAACGGTAGAATAAAACGCGAAAAATATATTTTGTTAGGGTACCTTCCGTACACGTGAAGTGGGGGGCGAAATTTTTTTTCGTTACAACCAAGTTGTGTGGGGTATCGTTGGATAGGTCTTTTAAAAAGAATTAGGGTCTTCTAAAACAGTTTTTGGATAAAACTAATACACTCGGAAATAATAGCTCCGAAAGTTTAAAACAGGGCGTCCCCCCCATCTAACTTTTGAATCGTGGGTCCTAAAATTTTGAAAAAATTCACGAAACTGAGGCCTAATGAGTACCTTCAATGAAAACTATATTGAAATAAATCGGTTGAGCCGTTTTTGAGTTATCATTCAAAAACCCATAGTGAAAGGACGTAAGTAAAAATGACGTAAGCGCCGCCAAATTTCCCGTAAGAAACGACCTTTTGAATTAATGGTCTCAGTTTACGGAACCCTACACTGAGCATGGCCCGACATGCTCTTGGCCGGTTTTTTGCATTCACGCGCACCTTGAGGCAAAGGTTTATGACAAACAGCCAATACTAAAACATAATTTGTGTTTATTAAAACATAATTTATTGTGTATTATGAGTAAAATAATTACTTGAAATGATTATTTTTCACAATTAGGATATTATCATTTGTATTTTCTCGTATATGTGTACTATTTTTACTTTTTTGCCATGCAAACTCCTAATCAGTTTAGAAAAAATAAAAATAATACCCGACTAAATTTAATCGCCTCTGTCTGCGCATATAAGACTTGGTACTAGAATACCAACGTCACTTGATAGGATTTATTACATTATAGCACTAGTTAGGTATATAATTATTGTGAAAAGCACGCGTGTTTAATATCTAGGATTATGAGCCTAAAAGCGATGGAATAAGTACCCCGTTACAAGCAAGTGTGTTGAAAAGTATATGGTTTGAATTTACATGTCAGTCATTTTATTGGCAAATTAGAATGCAGGAGTAGAAAAATTATTTTTAGGCCGCTGTAGGCAAGGCAGGCGGCGGCACAACCCGCCGGGAGATTGAAGACAATTGTATAGAGGCAGCAGGTCATTCCTCCAACTCAATGCTTACCGGCTTGCCTAGCACTCGTAGAAAAACTATTGTGTGCAACGGTACATAATTAGGTCTTAAAATTCTCGGGTCTGTTTTTACAAAATTCGGCTTCGCCTCATTTTGTAACTTCGACCCTCGAATCTTAAGAACCCTTATTATGTAACTGTTGCACAAAATACTATTCTGTTTGAAAGAGAAAGTGTCTTATACTCATTTACATACATTTATTGTACAATCAGTAGCAAAAGTAGCTAAGCCGGTAGGGTGTTCAAAATGAGCTGGACATGACTTTATTTTGAAGAGATTAAGAGCGTGTGTAGGTCATTTTGAACACCCTACCAACTTAGCTACTTTTGGTGCTGACTGTAGTTTCATGTGAGGGGAGACATACATAAAATAACATACCTTGTTTTTGTTCTCGGCCCCGTCGCCCTCGCCCGAGGTCTGCGCGCTCTCTTCATCTGAAAATTGCAAAAAAATTCTTACAATTATTGCAAAAAGTTAAAGCCCAGTTCAAATTGACTTCAATTTGCTGTGCAAAATGATGTCAATGTAACATTAGCTTAACACATTTGCTACAATTGCAGATTTTTTGCAATTTTCATTGGACCGGTATCGTTATTTATATTCTAGTTATTTCGTATGGTAAGATTTTCTACCATTTAATGGTATTATATGTTAATTTGGTCCTGTACATCGAAATGCGGAAGCTAATTTTACATTCATTGATTATGTACCGTCAATTGCTATAACTTTGCCCACCTGCCTGGCTTGAAAAACATGGCTTTCTTCACCAAACAGATATTTGTACCTATCTCATTCCTGAGATGGCTGCCTTTCTCCCATCTCCGGAATAAGATGTATCTGTTTGGTGAAGAAAGCCATGTTTTTCAAGCCAGGCAGGTGGGCAAAGTTATAGCAATTGACGGTAACTCAAAATGGGGAAGATAACTGTCAACTAGATAACGCCAGCATAGGTTGAACCTGTCTGTCACTAGGTTTACGAGATTTGACTTAAAGGCCAAGCCAAGCCAGAAAAAAATACAATAATTTTACTTATTACCTATGCTGCAACCATATTACCTATGCTGGCGCCATTTGGCAAAAGTTCCACCGTCCCTATTGGACAAAAATATGGTAAAAATAGAACTTTGACAGCTAATGTATATTTTACCATACAATCTAAATATAATTGGAATATTTCGTAATATAATGATAAAATTTATTATGAGTGGTAAAATGACATAAAACTAAGTATAAGATTACATAAAACAAAACAACAGGTACGATAAGATAAATTTAATTAAATAAAACAGACTAAATTGTAACAATTCCCTATAAGCAATGAACGTGGTACAATTTGAAACTGTTGCTAAATAAAACACACTCGAGATCGAGAGCAATGAAATCGGGCCACGTTATTTTTAGACAATAACTCCTGCGTAGGTTAGATTCCAAGGCCACTGTGGAACCTTGTTATAATAGCTAGTAGTTAGTTACATTTACACGTTACTTATTGGTATCGTATTGCGAGTAAGAAAAATTAAGACACAACATTTTTGGACGCGAAATATTTAATTTTGTATGGAACACGTCTCAGCAGGCCAACTCTCCATACAAAACTATTTTGTTTTCGCGCGAATTTTTTTCGATACCCATTTTATTACACCCTTAAAGGGATCACCAGCATTTTTGTTACACCTTGTATGTAGGAGACGGTCATTCGACATGAAGTCCGAGAAAATAATCATGTCTTGTAGATTCTTGTTGTCAAAAGTTACAGTTATTTAACAATTCAGTCACTACGAACGATATACCTATACATTACATTATACGCGCCATCTAGTTCAGCAGACAAACTGAGAACACGTTTATTTCTTTGAATTTACACATACAAAGAACAATAATATAGCACATAATTTGGTTATTACCTGAAAATATTTGAACCCGTGCCAGTGCATATTAGTTATTAATTATTAATATTATTATTGAAATATTCTAACTAAATAACTTATAGGTAGAGATCAAGAACGACATAGATTGGTAGTTTTGTTGGAAATTTCGTTTCACGTATTAAAGAACCTCATATAAATTGCCAAGCAAAATATAATGTGGCGCCATCTATTCGATTGACGAGTGTAACTTTTAGATAAGATCACTTTTTATTATTCATTTGTCTCTGATCTTACCTATTATGAAAATGTAAACTACAAATTAATCAAACTAAAATCGCATTTGCGTTCCGTATTCTAAACTTCAATCTCTATTACTTACTTTATGATCCTAATAACGACTATATATCTCAACACGTGTTTATTTAGTTTCATAGTGTAAAGGATTAAATCCATTTCCATAATTAATTTACTTTCAACGTATTTAGGCTGCGTTGTTACGTCTTATTGTGAGAGAATATTCTAATTCAACACATTATTTAGTCATCAGAAAATAGTTATTTGTTATACAAGTGGTGAAAGTTGTATTTTACGTGCGAGTGTTATTTAATACACGAGACGTAAAATAACTTTCACCCGTGTATAACACAAAACTTTTCACCTCACTACAGCGAGGAAAATAAGAAAAAGGGTGCATTTTGCTCGGTTTCCCGTAATTCCTCAGGTGTTTAATACTTCTTCATCACTCGAATCACTCATTTTTAACAAAACAAACTAGAAAAACATGCGAATATATTTTAACGTTGATATGATGGCTGAATTGAAATGAAATTTTGACGTAAAAGGTTTTTTAAATGTCAGATGCGTTTTGTTCGTACTTAGACTTATTGGGCTGTCAGAAAATTTTATCCGTTTTTACAACAAGAATGAAGATTAATGTTGAATGCTGACATTTACGAATTAAAATAAAGTTATAAGACTGTATTTAGTATTTTTTACTCGATGCAGTTCATTAATTGTGATATTAAAAATTCTGCACTTTTAACGTTTTACGTTTTGTTAGCTGTCAAATGTCACTCAAGCCACTTGTCACTTATGTCAAAACTCTTTCACCACATGTGGATAAAAAGCGATTTTCACAATAGATATTAAACAAACAAAAAGGGCTTTCCGAGCTAGTGAGGTGAAAATTAGAGATGGGCCGACTAGGGTTTTTGCCGACTACACAATCGGCCGACTAATCGGTTTTCAAATTGCCGATTAATCGGCCGACTAATCGGCAATGCCGATCGTAGGTTTTAGCTAAGTTCAGGTGCAATCGAAAACGCTCGTTTCACTTCGTCCGCCGTGCCATTGTCTATCACGCGATCATGACCAGCGCTGGCGTGTTTGAAGGCAAAAGGAAAACAAACACTATAATAAGATTTAGATATTCATAACTAAGAAAAGGGTTAAACCTCCGCCAAGTTCTTATTTTCCTGTAGGTATTAAAGTGCCAAATAATCGGCATTTTTTGCCGACTAGTCGCCGACTAATCGCCGACTACAAATGATGCCGAATAGTCGGCTTTCCCGACTAGTCGGCGACTAGTCGGCCCATCTCTAGTGAAAATACAATATCCTATACTGCGTAAATGACATTAAAAGTCAGTAAATTGACAGTAAATTGTATTGAGTTTTTAAAAGTATTTCACCCCAAAATAAAAGTAAAGTTCTAAATATTGTTTTCACCCCCTCACTGATCCCTTCAAGTGTATAAACTTATGTAAACCTCATTAGACGGGTCCACACCTGACGCACCGCCTTGCGAGGAAATTGGCTCGCGAGGCAGGCAGGCGAGGCGGTGCGTCAGGTATGGGGATCCGCCTATTACGAAACGCAGCCCACCCATGACCATGATCCCATGGCCAGTAATGTCGGACCCATCGAAGTCATATAAAACGTAGAATTGTATTGTAGTCGGCAATCTTCAGCAAAACTTCCGTCTCGACAGTTTTTCAAGCCACATTGGTATGTCGACTGTAATAGGGATAATCATGTTGAAGAAATTTAGTTAAATTGATACAAAATTAGCAACATTTTAATAAAGTGAAAATGAGTAAAATCTTCTAAAATGGTTCAAAGTCCAGGCTTCAAAATCGTACCATTTTTTTACGTACAAACTAATACACAATAACAGCGTTTATTACATGACAATGATTCATTACATTTAACTGTAAATTAAATTATACGGAAACTATATACATAAACGCAATATTCCACGGTCAAAATCACATTTTTAAACTTTTTATTACTGTACAATTTTATTTTTATTTTTGGTGCAATAAAGAATATTGTATTGTATTGTATTTTAATTATTTTCCCATACTTTAAAATAGGCGACTAATGAAGCGTGACGTCACAATTTAGTATCATTTTGTTAGGAAACTTCTCATTTGTGACTTGTTGCTTTAGCGCAATATAGACATTTGATCTTCACAACAAAACGAATTGATTGATTCCATCCATGAAAACATGCCTATGGACTGTACTACATGATTTACATCAATTCAATGGTCGCCCCCAACTCGTACCTACTGATGTGCCGATGAAAAGTTTTAGAAAATAAAGGAAAAGTAGTCAAATCCATTGCCTGTGTGCGAGACTCGAACACGCGACTCTGGGAAACATGCCCATCGCTCTGACCAACTGAGCTACTGAAACTCCGGTGGCCGGTTAAGAAGTGTAAGACTTCTTCGGCAGATGTCGCTAGGCGTCACCCTAAGACGCATATAAAATAAAGGATATGGTGGATAAATTCGCAGTCTTCAGGTAAGTCTCAGTAGCTCAGAGCGATGGGCATGCTTCCCAGAGTCGCGAGTACGAGTCTCGCCTAAGGCCGTGAATTTTTCTACTTTTCCTTTATTAGCCGTGTACACACCAATCGCACCGCCTCGCGAGGAAATTGCCGCGCGCGGCACCTCGGTTAGTGTGGACGTGCCTCGGCCGAGACAAACGCTGCCGGGCGCGGCAATTTCCTCGCGAGGTCGCGAGGCGGTGTGTCAGATGTAGTCACGGCTATTTTCTAAACATTGTGATATCGTCGGTATGATTAATACAAAAAAAAAAACGGAAAATACTCGAATACGACGCGGATATGAGAATTGAAACCTTTTCTTAAATTTCTTATGGAAACCTATTTTGCATATCTATACAGTCAGCAGCAGAAGTTGCTAAGCAGATGAGGTGTTCAAAATGACCTCCACGCGCTCTTATTCTCCTAACAATAAAGTCACTTCAAGCTCATTTTGAGCACCTCCCACCTCACCCGCTAACCAACTCCTGCTGCTCACTGTACTTGTACCGAACGCCTAAATACGAATAGGAAGTATAGGAACATGGCGGCGATTTTTGAGATTCGAGCGCTCGAATCTGACATTTAAAACTCCTTGTGAAATATATAACAGCGATAGTAATTTTAAATCCTGATTTAATATACAATTAATTTTACGCGAAAATAATATCGACAAACTTTAATGTGCGATTATTTTCGAGTTTAATTTATTTGATTTCTCGCGCTCGAAAGTGAAAAGTCGTCCGCCATGAAGGAGCGCTTCTAACTTTTCTCCTTGTGCTTGTCGGCGGAGGGCCGCCGGCCCAGCAGGTCCGCCTTGCAGCAGCTGTCCTCCTGCAACAGGTCAACAAACAATCTCGGATATTTGGACATCCATGGTCAATGGTTACTATTACAACTAGTAGTCCGCCTCGAACTGAGAACTCGCGATTTACTTGCAAACAAGCTGACCAATATAACAAGACCCCTGTGATGATTTTTTCGCGCCTTCAAGCTCCATAACCCCTTGATCGATCTTGCTTATATACGAACTCTCAAATTTTATGTATCTCTGCTACAACCTCAACAAATAGACGCTACTCAAGTTATCGTTGAACAAACTCTCCTCCCCTACGTCCTCCTCGACGTCCCAGTAGCCCGTCCCTCGTTCGATCAGTAGCGATTCTTGCGAAAAATGTTATACAACGACATGTTACAGACGGATTTATTGTGTTTTATAACTGTGACAAGGCCGCGTTACGAGGGATGTGTTTGTTAACAACCAATCCCAGAGTTCCGCTGCGCGACGCGAACATAAACAAATGAGGTGATTCTATTGGTTCTTAACACGCTCACAACGCATCCTCGCTCATCTCTGGTGGAAACGCAGCTTCGAAGCTCACCGGTTCGGTGTCACTGGAGTCCCCGGTGTCACTGGAGGAATCCGTGCCGTAGTGTCGGAGCCCCGGGAGCACCCCCACACACCGCATGGCCCCTAGTTCAGCCCCGTCGGCAGGAGTAGCACTGGAAATAAATCATTTCGGAATTCATGTCATAAAAAAATCCATGGTATAACAGGACAGGTAAAAGCACTCACTACGTCATCATCATCATCATCATCTCAGCCATAAGACGTCCACTGCTGAACATAGGCCTCCTACGCAGCAGACTCCTACTGCAACCACGGGAAGATATCACGGAGTAGGATGGAGATGGCAAGTAGGCGTTCCCGTGTATCCGACAGTAAGTAGCGGCCGACTGACTTTGTGCACAGACTATGATCAGTTGTTTTGTAAACTTCATGCCCGAATGACTTTCACGTCATACGTACGCTCGTGTAAAAAAAAATGATTATTAAATTTAAAATGCCGTATTGTGCAATATTAAGCTGCACAAATGATAGTGGTTTAAAATATCTTTCAGGTGGATGTATTTCCTATCACCGTTAGGTTTTTTTGTAAACATAATCCAAAAAAACGAAATAACTGTTTGTTTTGCATTATTTGCGAATGTACTTAAACAAAACAATATTTTATTTGTTAGAACTTAGAGTTCATAATATTTTGTCACTGTTCTTTATGTTTATCTAGAAAATTCGCTATCCTAAATGTCAAATAACTTTCGCTACTCGAGTGCCGCGCAATGTCGATATTTATATCGATAAAGTTAAAGCTAGTCTTACGACATTTCAAGTTTGATGTTATTATTTTAGATAAGTTTCAAGTTCAATATATAATTTAGCGCATATTTGTATTTATCAAGACGGCGGTTGCCGTTTAAACCCCTAGACGTGCGTGCAAACCATAATTAAAACAGTAAGTAATAATATAAGGCGTGAGATTTCCCGAGAGCATAATTACAATAATAATTGATAACGTGACGAAAACCTAAGATCCCACAAGCACAGATGACATCAACATTTACTTCAAATCTCCCACAGTAATATTAAATTTCACGTCTTTTAAAATGAGAAATTGGTTTATCAGACTAAAAAATTCGCTTTTATCTAAGCGTAGAAAATTGCTCAGTTAATATTATATTAGTTGTTTATTCGTCGTTTTCATTTGTACGGTATCAGAAATTAAATTTACATACATCACATCTAGTCCATATCCACACGTACAAAACTTAATTAGCTATTTTAGATTTGTTAGTGGAAACAACCACGCAAACTAGCGTCAAATATTGGAATTTTACCGCCCCTTTCCTGATTTGATGGTCACAATTTTACAATAAAATCAAGTGGAATCGATCAGCCTTCATATGTATGCTTTCACACAAAATTAATTTGACAACTTAATCAGGTTGTCCCGTCTACACTGGCCTTGAATGCGTACTACATGTTGTTTTTCATACAATTACGATTAGCATTACCTAGCACCTACCTATATCATAAAAATTATAATCTTAAGTAAGGTGTAAATGGTGTAATATAATTGTTTTGAGTTATATATATAAGTAAAGTGTGATCCCATTATTTTATCGATATTTTTGTGTTCGGATAGGTATTTAAATGCATATTTTATCACCTAACCGAACACACAAATATCGATAAAATACTCGGATCACACTTTCCCTTTCCTATATCGAATGGCAAATAGTCATATCATTATAAGAAGTTCACAGTCACATGGGACGTTTTGTTTTTGGATGTTATGGGTATGCAAAAAAAGTTCCCAACCTTTAGCTACTCGCAGGCATGCACAGATCTCGAATATACCAGTATAACGTGACCGTAATATCCGTAACAAATTATGCATAGTGAGACCTTACATACACTGGTTTTTAGCCCTTTTCTCGCCTGTAATAAAAAAGTGATTTTAACTATAAAATTTATTTAAAATAGTGCCATCCAGTGTTAAGTAGTTGTATTAAGTGAATGTTGAGCGAGATTTTGTAAGATAATTAAATAGTCATATGTCTCATAACTTTGACATTACATTTGAGATTGTGGCTCAAGTAGCCTACAGTTGAGATTCGTTCGAGAAATGTCAATCAGTAATAGCCTATCGGTATGGAAAGTTGCTACGAATCAGAGCATTTTTGTAATTGTGTGACGTATTTTAACGTACCTATGAATGTCTGAGTTTGGCGACACTGGTTTTCATACTAAATATCAGTCATTTCACATCCACTAGTTTATTAATTCGTGGAAGATATGGTGGGGGACAATTCTAAGGCCGGCCACCCCACGGCCACCACGGCTCACTACGTCACAGACCACCAATTTGATTCTCAAATTATGGGGCAATTTCAACTAAATTAGTGCATATTCTGCAACTCTGGTAAAACTAAACTAAGGTGACCACATCCACTAGGTTTGTTAAAATTACACCAAAATTTAAGAGTCGCCAGGACGCTCGCGTTCCCATACAAACGTAGTTTTGCTCTCATTTTAAAACGACATGCTTTAGAACCACGAACTCTGTCATGGGCATTCTAGTAGTACAGAACTATGTCGGTAATTCGTTTTCGTTGCTAAAAATTGTAATACAAAGAAAATACAGCCAGATACAGATTTACATACAAAACTTATTTTTGCTATGTTTTCTTTGTGTTACAATTTTTAGCAACGAAAACGAATTACCGACATAGATCTGTACTGCTAGAATGCCCATGCCAAATTTCGTGGTTCTAAAGCATGTCGTTTTAAAATGAGAGCTGAACTTCGTTTGTATGGGGACGCGAGTTCACGCGAGCGTCCTGGCGACTCTTAAAGTCTGAGAATATGTACCTGTCTTCTAATAAACTCATAGTCTAGTTACTAGATCCAGTGGGGTATCTATAAGACCTTTCATATTGAATAACATCATATTTCTGTCTTGATTTTAATTTTTTCACCCGTATCCCGAAGGAGGGTTATATTTTCAAAGTATGTATGTTTGTTCATTTCTTTGGCACGCCTTACAGTCTACATCGTTTGACGGATATACCATGTGTGAGGTGCCATTACATTCTTCTAGATTGTGGACTAAAATTAAATCTATTGTGAAATCTTGCTGACAGAGCCTTCTTACAGATAAGAAAAAAAAATCCTGAAAAATAAACATGATAGTAAAATTACAAATGAGTTAATTGATTCGCCGACAGAGGGCGCTTTGCCCTCGGAAGCTCGCGACCGCGTTGCTTAGAGTAGTCGGTGCAATTTGTTGTTACACACGCGAGCCCTCGGTCCGCGAGTCCAACTCGCACTTTGCTGGTTTTTGTATCAAGTAATGCAAAGGTTTGGGTAATAGTTACCTGTCTGTGACGCTGGCGTTATTCTTGGCCTGAGGAGCGTCTTTGTCCGCCTCCAATTCGCTCGCTTTACGCTTCCTCACCACAACCTATGGCAATACAAGTTTAGTATAAAATACAAAGTTCATGATTCATCATTTATCCAAGCAAAATGTCGGTGTATTCGCTGTGTGCACGAGTGTGGCGCCATCTCTTGAGCAGGGGGTTAAATGGGTTTTTCCTTTTTATAAATGGCATATACTCCTTGCTTACATGAAATGTCACTGGCTGATTCACTATTTTGACAATTGACCCTACAGGTGGTGTCAAATATTTTGAAATATGATATTGACAAGAGCCCAATTTCTTGTTACATTGTGCGCTGCGATCGTTCACGATACCCCGACCATGCACTTCGCACATAGCGAATTGTCAAACGTCATTTACGACATCGAAAACAGCGCCCTAAGACGGACGCACACGTTGAAGCATGTACAAATGTACTGTGCACACAAACGCGCTCAAACGAGTTTTGTAGTATGACGACTATGACGTGTTCGCTTGTGTCCAAAATGTCTAAACCGGTTTTACGTCTGTTTTCGGTACTAAATGTCCCAGCGCCATCTGTCGAGTCACCAGTCTGGAGTCGAGTTATTCGGTCAGCGTTTATCGCCGAATAAAATGTATGAAACTGAGAGTTAGTCGAACTCGCGGAGCGTAAGCGAAGTGAGTTCTTATAAACAACTCCAGACCAAACTGTCACCTGGCTACTGGGACGTCTCGGCATTTGGATGGCTTTTTGATTTCGATAGTTTGTCGGACGATAACTTTAGTAACGTTTTTCTGATCTTTATGAAAGGAAAAGCTGTAAGGTTTAATGGCATTATCAAATTCTAATTATTTGTATGGAGTATTAGCTGGATGGGATGACTTGTCACACACAGAGAAAAAAAAATCGCGTTCAAAAAAATTGTATCCTAATTTTTCTTAGTCACATTACGATACCTACGAATTATGCTCCTTAACGGATGACTACTATTTTAGTTACACTTGTATGTGGTGTGGACAGTCAAAGGTGCGCATACCCCTTGCAGCTTGTTCTTGTGATGCGGCGCGGGCTGCGTGCGCGCCGGCGCCAGCTGCGCGCGCAGCCGCGACAGCTCCTCGCTCTCCGCCAGCGTCGACACGCGCTCCCTGCACGTGCACAACACAACCACATTAAGGCTGCGTTTCCATCGGAGACGAGTGAGGATGTGTTGTGATCAATGCATCTGAATCATTTCATTTACTTATCCTCGCACAGCACAATATCGCACGCGACACGCACGTGGTCGGTTTTTTCTGAAGGACAATCATTTTGATACGGGAACTCCTTGTCATTTGAGTTTCCTTAAAATATAAATAAATTCTATGGGACAATCTTACACAAATCAACCCAGTCCCGCAGTAAGCTCAATAAGGCTTGTGTTGTGAGAACTAAGCGACCATGTATATAACAGATAGAAATGAAATGAAATGAAATTATATGAACGTGCACATTTACCTGAACTCCTGCATCTCCTTCTGCTCCTGCATGGAGATTTGCTGCGCCGCCTTGGCCTTGCTGCGCTCCACCAGGTCCAGGAAACCCACTTCATCATCGTCCAGCCCCCGGATCATGTTTTCTGGTTACAAGAGTTACATCATTATTGTTTTTTAAAATAGAGGTAAGAGTTAGGGTATGAATATGTCAAATTCAACTCTACAGTAAAAAATCTGGGCTGGACTGCAAGAAAATTATTCACAGCATACAGCACTTCTTATAAATTTGATAATAAAATCAAATTACTCTACTGAATTATGATTTCTATCTTGTTTCTACCTAAGGGTGTGCCCCTGCCCATGTTGAATTTGTAAGGATAGACACATTTTACACACTTTTATTTAGCTTCACCTATATTTAGGTGCTTCATCTTCAGTTAAATTTCAACCACTTCCCGGTGTCTGATTTGGCATACTTCCGTAATGAACATGGCAATGCTATCTACTTTGGTAAGCAATAAAATTGTGAACCAAAAACATTTTTGGTGGGTTATACTTGTTACAAGCTTTTATCTAGCTCATAGTGATTGTTATTTTATTTGTTGTTCAGGTAGCATCTTGCAAGCCGGGTTTGAACCAGTTCCTGGTGTCTGATTGAGCT
Source organism: Pammene fasciana (assembly GCA_911728535.1). Lineage (NCBI taxonomy): Eukaryota > Metazoa > Arthropoda > Insecta > Lepidoptera > Tortricidae > Pammene > Pammene fasciana. Next base: position 67,962 of record OU452294.1, read on the forward strand.
GAAATTTAGTATATCTGTGTAGCTTGATGACAATACGATATTTTGGTACCCTCGAGCTGGTCTGATGATGGAGACCAAAATATTCTCATAAATATTGAAGCTCATTGTGTTTGGGTTTGCTAGAATCATCTCATTGAGCAGTAAATGACATTTGCGCAAACAGTGCACTCAGCATTAAAAGTTTGTATAAAAAAAAATTTGGAGTAAAAATATTGGTTTTTGTAACTTTAACTTATCAGGTATATTCTACTATGTACAATAACAGTAATCTATTTAAATAGTTTTAGTAGTTGTAATATTAGCAACCATTACCTATATATAAATCATCCATCCCATGTTTCTCATGTTAAATTAAAATTCTTATAAGAATTCCCATTAGTAAAATCACAAAACAAAAGATCAACAATTATATTGAAGTCCCCACATACTCAGTTTGTGAGCCTCCTCGTATTCAGCATCTTTCCGCATCTTCTGTTCCTCGAGGCGCTGGTAGAGAGGCCTGGTGTCATAAGGTTCTTCGGGGGCCTCTGTAATTATCACGTAAATATTTACTTTTATAATTATGCGACACTTTTTCGAAAAATTTACCATTTGGCTGTCAGCGCTTACGGTTTTATTGGTCGCATACTATATTGAATTTAAAGCACAACGGAAAACGTAAGGCGCAAAATGGTAGCTTTACCAATGTACTGCTGACACATTTCATTGCTTAACAGCGTTATGTATACATTTATAATCTTCGTAATATTTAAGAGTGAATTTGCATTAATAATTGTTGCTAGCTTACTTTACCCGATAGAAGTCGGTAGCAGCCAATTTAGACATGGTTTGTCCGTTATAATACTTATAATTGGTGTGATGAAGAAATTACGTACGCACTTAATACACAATAAATATATGACGTGATTTTTACATACATAATTTAGCTAAATAGGCTTGAAACAGTACAGTTGCATTTCATACCATAACATAAAACTTCCTATAAAATAACTTAAATAGGATGTACTGTTTTTCAATAACAAATATACTAAACTCGCGTCAAAACAATATTGGTAAGCTAGTTCACCTTTGGGCTGATCTTCAGTTCGAACTTTGTCCCATTCTTCCTGGCGACGTCGCCTCTGCTCCAATATTTCGGATTCAGATATAAATCCAGAACTCATTGTTCTTAAATATAATGATGAAGACAATAATCAATCCGCAAATAAATCTCCACTTTTTATTTCAGTTTTGATAACCTAACTTTTTTACTCCTCGATGTTATGGTATCCATACATAACGCGATTTTGCGTCAACGCGATGTCATAACATTTCAAGGTCAAATCACCTCAATTTGACTTTTTATTTTACACCCGTTTTTAGGTTTTTAGGTTTTCTGTGCTCAAGTGCTTATGCGTGTTAAATACTGAATATAATACTCACGTAGAATACGATCAACTGCAACCCCGATATCACGTTGACGCTACATCGTGGCATGTATAGATACCATTATCAACATTCCTCGTTCGATCAATTTCGTTTACGAAGTCTTATAACTAACACTTATAAGATGTCTCAATGAATATATTTATACTAAATAATTAAATTTATTTACTTAATATTCTATTCAAAAGGCCTTGAAAGAGAATTATTCGTAAGTTTGTAAATATTATTTTTGCTCAGTTTTAAATAACTATCCCTCTAAAAGTAAGTTTTGTTTAATTCTAGCTGTCAGTGTCACTGTCATTCGAGTTCCCGTTGCCCGTCGTACTGTGCTGTGTACCGGTAGGGAATTTATACAAAAACTAAATTATTTGCATAAAACTTTTGTATAAAGCATACTTCTTACATCCCGGCTTTCTTAATACGCAAGTTCCCAATCATGGCTGACGTAGAAAACAAGGAAGATCTGGTCGAAGATGGAAAAAACAAGATGAATATTAAATGCAAATTCTGCGGTTCTAAAATTCTAGACAAGAAATCAGCGAACTATATCACGCAAAAGGTAACTTTAAGCTTTCCATTGTTGCATATTAGCGGTGAAATTATTAATGTTACTCTTCGAATAAACTAAGAATTTATATTGAAAAGTGATACATTTTGTTTCACAGATGGCTCTGCCTCTAATGCAGCAGGACAACAACCGTAAGGAAGGCGAGATCCAGAATGAAGTAGTGAATGAGTTCTACCACGTAGAAAACATGTATACATTTGAGAATATTGGCTTCACACATACGGTTGATAATTACAAATATCTGAGCTGTGCTGATTGTGACGCTGGCCCCGTGGGCTACTATGATTTGAATACGAAGCAAAGCTACGTCGCGTTATCCAGAATCGTACATTCCTAGGTAGTCGAGTTAAATTAAGTGCTAATATCCAGATAATATTTCTTTTCACATGAAGGAATAGAGCTAAAGATTGAAAAAATTACATATGATTATGGTCTCCTATTCTTATTATATTGATTGCTACATGGAATATTCTGACTGTTTTTTAAAGTGTAGTTTTAAAAGGCTTATGCAGTCATCTTTGAACAAAAATATAAAATCTTAATAACTCTTTAACATGTAATTGTGCATGCCACATTGGGCATGATAATGTGCTCATAAACTTTCCGTCAACTGATTGTGATAGGATGGCAAAAGCAAATTGTTTCTGCTGTTCAATTCATTTACATTTTACAGTAATGTCTAATTATGGCATTTACTGATACTTTTTATTTGCCACAACAATCTTGGAAGTACGGAATATAAAGCACTTAACTATTTCAAATAGTTAGGTAATCAACTGCAATGTGCGGAGCACGATTTGAGCTTATTGCTTATTGATCTATATAATTTTTCTATTACTGTAAATAAACTTTTATAGCAATGTTCAGTATTTTATTAACCAACTGGGCAATTCCATGGAAATGTAACGCCAGTTACGATTTCATTCATTGTTTATTTATTTCTGACGTTATTGTGAATGATAATTTATCACTAGGTAAGAATAAAATAGATCCCTAGATATATTTTCACTTAAATTTGTACCATAAATAAAACAGTGAGCGAATAATTGGTAACTGGCGTTACGCTCTTACGTGGATTTACCCAACTCCATATGATCACGAAGTTCTACACAAATTATCATTATTAATTAGTACTTTTTATTTAGTTCTGAGAAACACTGTTTATAAAATGTCTCAGTTGGAGGTGCAGGCTGGCAAAGGCCTCTATACATATATGTTATAATGTGGGGAAGGCAACCTGTCTTCAAAATGTTTGCTGGCGCCATCTGTAAAAACCTTCGATCATCTAATCCAACTCCATTAGAATGCATAAGAAGTTACAATAGTTATTTACAGTTACTAGTTACAGTTTGTTTTTATATTTTTCGTTCAATTTTAAGTCTATTACTTTTTGGGATGAAATTTTCGTACAATTCCTATATTATAGCTACAAATGAAAAAAATAAATAACTTAAAATAATGGAAAACAATTATGTTTGGCTTTTACATAAACGTATGAGGAGTATTCATATATTTTTGGTTTTTGCTCTAGTTACTTATTGAGAACACTGTTGTATAACACTTTCGCTTCCAAGAACATGCCACGTGTAATTTTGTATAGAATTTAGGGAGCTCTTGGTACTCAAATTGATAAAGATACCATTACAGTACCTACGTATGATACAGGGTGTAATCTAAAACGTGATACAAGGTAATCAAACCTGAATTCATGATATTGAACAACTTTTACTATGGGCTCAACTTAGTAAATTTACAAAAAAAATTAAACTTCTCATACATTTTCGTCTACCTATCCTTGACTTTTTCTATGGAGCAGCTCAATTTTTTTATTTTTTTACAAAGTTGCTCCCATAGTAAAAGTTGTTCAATATCATGAATAGATTCAGGTTTGATTATCTTGTATCACGTTTTAGATTACACCCTGTATATACTCTAAATAATATGAAAACTATTACATCAGTCTATGTGAACTGAACAGTCAGCATAATGTGATGCTGACATTGGCATTGCTGTCTGTTCTCTCTAAGGCTATCACACTGCTGCGGTTTCCGCATGCGGCGACGGTGTGTAAGCGAGACAGCGCTCTGTTCTGTTCACCCATCCGGTTGCGACACCAGTGTGATAACCGCGTGATATTATGCACGTGCACTTATAAGTAGGCATTGGTTAGGTAGTGCCCTGTGCAGTTAATTTTGAGCACTTTGTATCACTACATACTTACATAGTATAAAACAAAGTTGCTTCCCGCTGTCTGTCCCTATGCATGCTTAGATCTTTAAAACTACGCAACGGATTTTGATGCGTTTTTTTTTAAATAGATAGAGAGATAATTGCACCCGTGCGAAGCCAGGGCGGGTCTCTAGTAGTTATTAAAGTAAACCATACAAATACTCTAAGGCCGCTATTAGACTATCATATATAAATGATCATCTATAGATATAGGAGTCATTTATATATGAAGAACCTATGATGGTGTAATAATAATAAATGATCCATTATAAATCATATATTGTTATTACACCATCATAGCTTCTTCATATATAAATGACTCCTATATCTATGATCATTTATATATGATAGTCTAATAGCGGCCTTAGTGATGTGATAGGCGATTATCACACTGACGACGGATCCGCATGCGGCGCCGGTGTGCGAGCGAGATAGCGCTATACACATGCTGAGCGCTATCTCGCTCGCGCACCGGTGCCGCATGCGGATCCGCGCCAGTGTGATAACCGCCATAGTAATGTTGTAGAGTGACACTATGGTAATCGAGTATTTCGAACAATCTTCCATCCGTTTCCGTGGTGTAGCGGTTATCACATCTGCCTAACACGCAGAAGGCCCCCGGTTCGATCCCGGGCGGAAACACTTCTTTTGATTTTCTTTTTTTCGCTTTAAAGCATTAGTTTTAATGACTTTGTTATTATTATAATTAGTAATAAGTATTATTTAACCGACTTCAAAAAAGGAGGAGGTTCTCAATTCGTCCGTTTTTTTTGTATGTAACATATTACTCGATCCGTGAATCGTGAACCGATTTTCATTTTTTTTATCGGACGGGTATAACCCCTGGATGGTCCCATTGTCACCAAGTCGGGGTCTGATGATGGGATCCTGGAGAAATCGAGGGAACTCTTCAACTATTATAGGCACACCTATAGTGATTTCACTATTTTTTACAGCAACTCGGCCACTTCCTCTTGGAATAGCGGATCCTAAGTGAAGTTGGTTCTTTTTTTTTTGTTTAAAATTATATTATCAACAGACAGAACAATAGGATAGGACTAGTGTTGTGCGGATACTAATACTAGTCGACGATTAATAGACAAGAGATGGATAAATACATTGATTATTATTGGATATTTAGGTGTTTCACAAACAAATGAACATTTGATAATATTCAAACCTACAGGCATATTATTTTTCTTAATCACATGAAGTGTCGTTGCTCGTGGATTTTTGACAGGCGTTTTTAATTTGTTTATGAAGAAGAGAGATCAGGCTCTAAGGGTATTGTTTTATAGTTGGTTTCAACAAATCAACACAAATTGAAATTTCAGTTTTGAGATGGCGTACCTACTCAATTTTACAATCGATATCAAGCATAATGTTTAGACTTCTGTATCTTACTTCTTGTTTGGTGGTGATGAACCTCAACATGTGTTTACCGTTCACTTTAGCCACTTTAGGTACAATAAATTAAAACGATCGATCAAATGCAGCAATGTAGGAAGAACTGCTTACAAATTCTTTTATCGTCTAGTTGGGTTTTATTTTAATCCTAGGCACTAGTTTTAAGGAAAGCGACGGTTATCCAGGTGTTTTGCTTATATTATATCTTTTGACACCACGCGGACCATATAAAACATACGGTACGTTTCGCTGTTCATAATTATCTATTGAGTAAGGAGGTAATAAGGTTTCATAGTTAGTTGAGTAATAGGGGATGTATAAGTAAAAATATTATTTTCAGATAATGTGTTTATTTAATAATTAATTAGGTGGGTGCATGAGAGCCCATACATACAACGCGACAAAATACGCGCATGTAATGTACACTTGTACAGTCTACGACTACACTTTTGCACCATATTACAAAGGAGTAAGGTGAAAAGTATAAACATATATTTATCGTCTACTGTACAAAAACCGAAAATAAATAAACTTCAACTGTTTTTTTAGGGTTCCGTACCTCAAAAGGAAAAAAAACGGAACCCTTATAAGATCACTTTGTTGTCCGTCTGTCTGTCTGTCTGTCTGTCTGTCTGTGTGTCTGTCTGTCTGTCTGTCAAGACCATTTTTCTCAGGAACGCGTGGAGGTATCAAGCTGAGATTTATACCAAATACTTAGGTCTATTGTCCCTTGAAGCTGTGAAAAAATCAAACTTAAAAGCCAACGCAATCAAAAGATACAGTCGTTTATGCTGCAAATTTTAGAGTTTTCGGCACTCGCAAAACGTACGGGGTACTTCCCATGAACTCAGAAACTTGAAATTTGGCACGAAGCAACGTCATATAGCATAGACAAAGGAAAAATTAAAAAAAGTAGACATTTTTAGGAAAATCATACAAACATATATATTTAAAATTTCAAACGTACTACCTTTTTCCTCGTAAACGCGTGAAGTTATTAAGTTGAAATTCATGTCAAATACTCAGGGCTATAGGACTTTTCAGATGTAGCAAAACCAAATTTTTATTTTAACGCAATCAAAAGAAATAGCAATATAAGTTGCATATTTTGAAACTGTGTACTCGCAAGAAACTCAAAACCTAAAGGGTACTTCCCGTAAACTCAGAAACTTGAAACTTGGCACGAAGAAACTTCATGTAGCACAGACAAAGGAAAAATTACAAAAAGTAGAAATTTTTTGTAAAATCATACAAAAAAAAATATTTTAAATTTTAAACTTACTACCATTTTCCTCGTAAACGCGTGAAGTTATTAAATTGAAATTCATGTCAAATACTCAGGGCTATAGTACCTTTCAGATGTAGCAAAACCAAATCTTTATGTCAACGCAATCAAAAGGAATAGCAATTTAAGTTGCATATTTTGAAACTGAGTACTCGCGAGAAACTCAAAACCTAAAGGGTACTTCCCGCAAGCTCAGAATCTTTAAACTTGGCACGAAGCAACGTCATATAGCACAGACAAAGGAAAAATTATAAAAAGTAGACATTTTTAGTAGAATCATACAAAAAATATTTTTTTAAATTTTATACTTACTACCTTCTTCCTCGTAAACGCGTAATGGTATTAAATTGAAATTCATATCAAATACTCAGGTCTATTATATCTTTCAGCTGTGGCAAAAACAAACTTCCATGTCAACGCAATCAAAAGAAATAGCAATTTAAGTTGCATATTTTGGAGATGAGTACTCGCAAGAAACTCAAAACCTAAAGGGTTCTTCCCGTAAACTCAGAAACTTGAAACTTGGCACGAAGAAACTTCATATAGCAAAGACAAAGGAAAAATTACGAAAAGTAGACATTTTTAGTAAAATAGTACTTAAATTTTTTTTTTTAATTTAAACTTACTACCTGTTTCCTCGTAAACGCGTAGAGGTATTAAATTGAAATTCATATCATATACTCAGCTCTATAATATCTTTCTGCTGTAGCAAAACGAAACTTTCATGTCCACGCAATCATAAGAAATAGCAATTGTTTTAGGTTTTTACGGAACCCTCGGTGCGCGAGTCCGACTCGCACTTGGCCGGTTTTATTTTTATTTAGTTACGGTTTAATTATCTAAATTATTATCATTTTCATAATTTAAAGTATCGTCATTGTCACAGGGAAACTTTTTATAACCCTCAAACATTCCATATTCTTCTTTAATCAAATCAGACGCCTTCTCTGCAAGCACGACTGTCGGTAAAACCGTTGCTGACTCGGGCACCGACGGCATCACGCTCGCGTCTACCACTCTCAAGTTTTGAATACCTTTCACCATAAACCCTTCACCCACTACATCCCCCATAGCACACGTACTGGTGGTATGGTATAGAGTAGAAGCCAGGTTCTTAACGTAACAAGCCCAGTATTCGTAACTGTCAAATATTAGACGATCGCACTCTGGCAACGGTGGTCTGATGAATTTACCTCCCGCTTCTTTGAAGTATGAGGTATCTGAAACTTTCACTACCTTCCTAACCGCCTCCACCAGTCTATCAACGTCACTTTGATCAGCAAAGTAATTGTTATAAATTGTTGGTGGATCTCTAGGATCTGAACTGCGGAGAGCCACTCTACCTCTAGACTTTGGTTTTTTCAAAGTAGGGAGAATAAGCATTCTTTCTTTCCCAGGCTGTGTAAGGTATAAAGATTTAGCAATTCCTAAGTTATAGTTCAAATTAACAAACATTACATAGAAAAATAATGGTGTCAATGAGCCAAATATTAAACTGTAGTGTGCAAGATCCAGGGCACCTGATGAAGAAGTGAAGGCGCCACTGACTATAGGTCCTGGGAAAGAACCTAAGTTCGTAGACAGTCCCGTGGTTACACCAGACGTCAGGTCAGTCTGGCCCGTTATAGTTACAGGGACAAATACTTGGTCCTGTAGTCCATAGCCAACTGGCAAGTCTTTTACTACAGGAATACCAAGTCGCTGTAAGTCTTGTTTAGGTCCTATACCGGATAACATCAATATCTTTGGTGAATTAAACACTCCCGCTGAAAGAATTACCTCCTTTGCATAAACGTTAATTTTACCAGATTTAGTATCTACGGATACTCCTTTTGCTTTTCCATTATCTGTTATAATTTTAGTTACATGTGCATGTTTCAAAATATATAAATTCTGCCTGTCTTTGCAAGGTAATAGGTATTCTTCCGCTGTACTAGCTCTACGGCTGTCTTTATCAGTAATCATAAAGAAGGCCTCACTGGTGCCATTCGGGTACGGGATAAGGGGATCGTGAAGCATGTTCATGCCGATTTCCTCGTATGCTTGAAGCATAACTTTATTTTTTTCTCTTAAAAGTTCATTGATTTCTTGAGGCTTTGCACTGATAGCTCCTTTATCGCAATGAAGTTCTGATGTTGGACCCGAGATTATGTTTTTGGCCAGCATATTTTCTGCTTTTTTGAAATATTTCATAACATCCTCATAATCTTGGCCGTAATGTCCTGCCCATTCTCCGTAATCACATTCAGGCCCCCTAAAACATTTAATTTTAATTACCTAATTAAATGAGCGTCAATTATAAAATTACAAATTGGGAAACATTTAATTTGTGAAAATTTCTAACTAATTTATAGAGTCTATGTGGAAAAACAGGTATCGCAGAATGGAATACCTTCCACAAACCCTAGTAGAATTCTTAATTTTCTCATTATCGTTACCATACTTAACCAGTTAGCCCAATGATTTTAAGTTAGCCATATAAATCTAAGGCTAATTTTCGTAACGAAACTGAGAAAATTAAGGACTGTAGATTAGATAAAAGTACCTACAAAAAATTGCTATCGACCCAGTACTCGTATTTAGACGTTTTGATTAAGTTTACTTTCACCGACGTCTTTATCTCCCAAATAAATCCCTACCTCTCATTCAAAAGGTGCCCGATGGAGGAACAGCCGCCCAGTACCTTCCCTGCGGTGTGCGTCGTGCGGCCGCCCCGCTGCGCTTGCGACGCTCTTCCGTCCGCCACCGAGTAGTAGTCCCAATCCATATGCCCGTGCGTCAACAACGGCCAAGCGCCGGGTATCTAAGAATACCGCCAATTGAGATAGTCGTTTGAATAGTGTTAAGCAGTTAGAGCACCTTTACACGGGAGATTTTTCGGGCAATTATTGCCCGGCGATACGCTGCCGAAACCATATTGCTCCAGTCAGGTGCCTTTACACGGGCAATATTTGGGCAATTTGCCTAGTTTCCCGAATTGCTGCATATGGAGCAATTAAGTGGAGCAAGAATGGCGCCATACTGGAGCAATGATGGCTCCATATTGAGCAATATTTCGTATTGCTTGAAATTGCTTGAAATGGCCGTGACGTCAAAATTGCGGCAATTCGGAAATTTTTATCGCCCGTGTAAGAGCACCTTTAGGTGTATGACTAGCAGGGTCGACAGCTCATAGCATGTAAGATTAGTTACCTACCACACTTGTCAACGCGGGGTCCCCTCCAGCCTCAATACAGAGCACACGCCAGTCTGCCACCTCCGTGAGCCGGTTGCTCAGCACAGACCCTGCAGTGCCGCAGCCCACTATGATGAAATCGAAGTGGTCGCCATCTAATACCACAGTGCTTTATTAATATTAGAACTGGCAATGAGTTGGGGTGAATATCCCAAGCAATAAAATGTGATGGCAAGACTGAAAACGCTGGTGCAGAAAGTCAAAATATTCATATACTATTTTTTTTTGGAAACATCTCTTAGCTGTCGACCTCGGGCAATAACTAATATTAAAATATTAAATAATTTAATCATTGAAAAAAATATATAAAGGCCCAATTTTTCATTCAGGTGGGTTGTCCGGAACCCAGTTATTCTTGTTTAATGCCGCATAACTCTAAAACTATACAAGATATCAAATTAATTTTTAGTTCATTATAATACCATATCAATAAAGAATCCTTTAAAATATTACTTGCTTACTAACTCTTTAATAAACCCCCTTATTATGCGTAAAGAAATTTGTCCGGCAAAATAATCCTTATTACCGCGGACAAATTTCATCGACGTTTATTGGCTAAGTTTGACTTCGTACGCCCCCCCGCCTCCTGCGCACTTTGAGAGTAAGTTGTGCCGAGGCTCTCACCGCAAGAAGACTTCGACGTGATGCCGAATAGATCCGCTACACACTGAGTCATGTCATTTTGATGTTACGGGGACAAAAAAAATATCATTCCGGAGTTTGCTATATGTTTTTTGTTTCATATTTATTATTTTTCAAATATTTACAGATCGTGTATTTTGTACTTGTGAGTTTAAATATCGCGATAGTTAAAGAATGTGGGATTTAGTTATTTTTTTATAATTTTATTTCACCTCGGTTTATCATTCCACCAATTTCATTCCGGTGATTTCGGTGTAGTAAAATGGCTAGTAGCTTCACTTTTGTGTTTAAGGTTAGGTTAGAAATGTCATTCAGGTGGTGTGTTATATCATTCCTTTGCATACTTATCATTCACGTGCGAGTCATTTTTTTCATTCCGGTGGAAAAATGTCATTCAGGTGGAGTATTATATCATTTCTGCATCATTCCTGTGTATACTTATCATTCACGTGCGAGTAAATTTTTTTAATCTCCGATAATTCTCAAAAGGCGTAAGATATCAAGTGCTCTGTAAGAGGCTTATCAAAGAACAGTCTGAGGTGTCGATTGACATTAAAAGAAACATCAAAGAAACGTAAATAAAGAATTACACCGGAATGACACAAAAAACTAGTACTGTTGAAATAGACCCGTTGACGAAAATGTATCACCTAGTGATTTACAAATAAAAATTTACTTTACAAAAAAAACAAAAAAAATACTTAAGAGCAATCTACATCGCATAAGTAGTCGCACTAATTATCTAGTTTATATTAACTAGTAGTTCGCCCCGAAGTTGTGTTTCGCCATAAATGTGCAATAGTAGAATTACTACAAATACCAAAAATAGGTATCGGGTATTTTTTTCTCAACTAACCATCACGGTGAAACTATACGTCCATATTAAATTGTGCGGTTGATGCGCAAAATTTTACCGCGACGAAATCGCTTCAGATTTGACAGTTTTTTAACCGACTTCAATATCTCAAAAGAGAGGAGGTTATCAATTCGGTTGTATGTTTTTTTTTATGTTTGTTACTCCATAACTCCGTCATGTCTGAACCGATTTTAAAATATTTTTTTTGATTGTAAGTATATATATACAGAATGGTCCCGTTTTTATCAAAACGCAGTTCTGATGATGGGATCCATGAGGAATCGAGGGAACTCCTCAAATCTTAAAGGCATACATATAGTTCTTTTTGTGTTTTTATCAACAAATCCAGCATTTTCAACCAAAAATATGATAATTGATAAGGTGGAACTGCTGATGATGACCAGAACGGAACTCTTCAACGACGCATAGTTCACGTATGGCGATTTGCCCCAGTCGCTGTGTTTGTTTAGCAATTTAGATTTTTAAGACAAATTTGTGTCAAGTTCGAGTTCTGATGATGGGATCCATGAAGAATCGAGGGAGCTCTTCAAATCTTAAGGGCATACAAATAGTGATTGTTGTGTTTTTATCAACAAATCAAGCATTTTCAACCAAAAATGTGACAATTGATGAGGTGGAACTGCTGATGATGACCAGAACAGAACTCTTCAACGACGCATAGTTCACTTACATACTTACTTAATACATAGTTGGTCTAATCTAAGTATGTCATAGCCAAATCCCGAGAAATAAGTTAATGGCAAAAATTTGATTTTTCGCAAGATTTTATCGCTGATTCTACTTTTCTTTCCACAAGCAACTAATACTCGCCTAGACTATTCTAATAACCCCAAACACAAATAGTTTGGTTGTTTTATCTCAGAGCTTCCATGACCACTTTCTGTCTTCATCATCAGATCAGCTCCATGTCATCATAATATTGCATTATCATCTAATTTAGGTAGAGAGAGGTAGGCAGTGCAGTAGGTACAGTCATTATCAAATATATTGTAACAGCCGTGTACCGTCAGTTACCAATTCTTTCGTGTGTTCTGTGATTAAATAATTCAGCAAATATAAGTGTTCATATAATATCTTCCCTATGCCTACAGGTAGATATATTGATACTTAACTTTGCTTACTTAATCAAAGAACACACGAAAGAATTGGTAACTGACATTAGAGTCTCGTGGAATTACCTTCAATTGTATGGAATTTATAGTGCACTATCTACAATAATCCACTCCTCTCTTTCGCCGGCCTTCCCCAATTGAAGTCGGTTTTTTTTTCTTAAAAATTATGTCTCATCTAAATTTAAATCCACCTCTCACATGCCTCTCACTCTGTTGCTTTGACATGTCGTTCTCATCTGTGGACCACCTATATAGGTTTCGGTCACCATCATTATACGTCTATGGTAACTCTCTCTAACTAAGTAATGTGTTAATGTCAGTATGCTGATGGTCCTAGCAGCCAAAGCTCTAATAAATTAAAAATAAAAACTTTTTACAAAAAAAGATAAACCGACTTCAAAAAGGATAAAATGAATCATTATATTATTTATATGCGTTACCAACTGATATGTTTGAAGTCGGTGCCAAGCCAAATTTAGAAGAGTTAATACGCACGAGGCGATGTGTTCAGTCAGTTGTTAGTCTTACTATATAACTAATCTAATACGATATGGATTGCACTTAGGTATAGGTACAGTCAAGGAATTTGATTCGCGTACCGTCTTAAGTCTAAATTACTGATGACAATTAATAGTACTAAGGGCTATGTTTCTTCGCTTGCTTAAAGAAATATAAGCCTTATGAGATTCTGACATTTCATGCAATAAATCAACGAAACGGTACGCGAATCAAATTCCTTGACTGTACATTCGTTTCGACCGTTAACTGTTAAGCAAGTAGGTACAGAAAGTATAGCTATGCGTCTTATGTTTATTAGGACACTGTTCGGACTATCGGTATCTCGAACGAAGCCCGTGGTTCGTTTGAATTATTCATCCTTCTTCATCTAAGGTTTAATTCGAAGTATACAGGAATTCAATGGCTAGGTTAATTTTTCTATACTCAGATATACACAGTACATCCACCGTGTTAGTAGAAAAAGGCACGATATTCGAATTTTCTATGGAAGGTCAATCTTAAGCGTTTATGTACATATTTTTTTCTATTTGCCGCCTTTTCTCATTATTGACAAAGTAAACGTGTATGAGAGTATATATGTATATATATGTTACTGTAAAAGCCCGAAGTGCTGTTAAACCTAGGTTTTACCGGTAACACCTAGGTTTTACCAACTTGATTCGGTAAAAGCCCGAAATGTTGAGATAACTTCTTTAATTTCGGACTTTTACCACCGTCGAGTCGGTAAAACCTAGGTTTGACAAAAGCGACCGGTAAATGTTGACAAAATATTTTAGTCCTTGCCTCGTTCTTGTGGAATTCGCCGAAAGTTTGTGTCACAGTGTAAAGACGCTAAATTTGCATCCAGGACCCGCGAGGAACGGCAAATACCTATAGATCAAGCGTCGTATCATCTCATTTTTCTAGGTCTGTAAAGCTGATCTGCTTGAAGGGCAATAACAGTCCCCGAGTAATGCGCTTTTTTGGGGATTGTGTTGCAATTCTAAGTGACTAGATTTACCTGCCTGTGTTTGTCCTGCGAAATCGAACGCCGTTAAGGGGACCTTTTTTTTGACGGAGTGGGGAATGCCTTCACGCATCGTCTCCTAGGCCCCGGGAAGGCCTAGTTGGGAGGTATGTGGGACTCGCCGCTCATGACCCCTCTCCTAACGAGAGGGGAAGAGTTGGCCCTACCCACTAAACCCCACTCGTTCGTTCGGCGTTTCACCCTCTTTGCTGTTAACAAGGGCGCCATGGGTTCGAATAACATGCTACCTTGGCGCCCTAGCTCTAGCACGAGAGGAGGGGGTAATCAGAAACTCTTGATCACCCCCCCCCCCCCGATCAAGTACTAGGGGCCGTACAATGCGGGTCCCGAACCCGCTGGTCCCACGCCTCAATTAGGGGTCTTGTCTATTAAAGACATGTCGCCTTCGACCTTGCTGTCTGCGCCGGAGAGGCAGCGCATCCGGATTATCTTCCCGTTCCCTCTCCGCCGCCTCCTTCTGTTTCATTACCTGTTCACAGAAGGAGGCCACCGCGTCCCATTTTCTCTCGCTGCCCAGCATAGTTGCTATTAAGCAGTGCAGCGAGAGGTCCGCTATCCTTGTTGCCGCCACAAGGGCCGCTCGTTCTACGGCCCAGCGATTATACCCCTCAAGTGTGTGCTGGGCCGTGTCACCCGCCCCGCCATATTCGGGTTATTGAGGCCCTGGTTCCCTCCCTATTAAATGCAGGTAGTGTCCGAAGCAGCCGTGCCCGGACACCACCTGCGTCATTCTGAACGTCAGGGTCCCCTTCCGCCTGTCTAACCACTCGTCTATTACCGGTAAGGTAGCCCCTATGGTCCGCGTGCCATAGCGGCTAACCTCCAGCACATCCGAAGGCGTTCTGCAGCCCTCCGTGCCACCGTCTCAGCCTCCTTCACGTCTAGGGGCTCCCCTCTATTTTTCGCCTCCACCTTCTGCTGGTATCTCCCCGCTAATACCACCACGTCTTACTCCCAGGGCGGGGTGCCAGCAAGCAGGCACGCCGCACCTTGAGAGGTAGTGCGGTCCCTAACTATTCTTTGGGTCACCACCCTCTACGGCAGACGGAGCAACGCTCTCGTTCGCTCCGGCAATCTGCCAGCCCAAATTGGTGCTCCGTAGAGCGCCATGCTTCTAACCACTCCCGCATAGAGCCGCCTGCATGGGGCATTAGGCCCACCCATATTGGGTAGTAGGCGGCCTAGTGCAGAGGCTGCACCCACGAGACGGGGAGCCACTCTCGTGAAGTGCTCCTCAAATGTCCACCAGGCGCGGTCCCAGGGGGGGGGGGGGTCACATGGGACATGACTTTGGATGTGGTTGGCCAGGATTTGCCTCATCCAGTAGCACTATGCGGGCGGTATCCTACAGGGGAGCCAGGCGGGCGCCGCTCCTTCCGAACTAGACACAATCGTCCCTCCTTCCAACATTCCGGGAACCTCCCCGTCTCCAGGCATTCATCCATTAGGGACCTGAGTCTGTTCCCGAGATGCTTGAGTGCCAGGAAAAGCACTTTCCCTGGCACACCGTCCGACCCTGGCGCTTTGCGTGTGGCTCTCAGCCGCTCTGACGCCCACTCCATTTCGTCGTCGGTGACAGGGGGAACGACGGACCTCCGGGTCCACCGTTGGGGGAGCCATCACCGGTGCATCATAGTCTGGTGCTTCTGGGAACAGGCCTTCCACAACTCTCGGGAGGAGTACTGGCTCCATGGAGTCCATGGGGGGAGCGCACATTTCTTACGCACCATCTTGTATGGCCGCCCCCATGGATCCCTATTGAGGGTTTTCAGAAACTCCTCCCAACCCTCATTCTTCGCCTCTTGGATAGCTTGCTGGAGAGCCCTCTTCTTCTCGGCCATAGAGGTGTGGAGAAGTTCTTCCTCCGCCGCTGTGTGCATTCTCCTCATCTTGCACCGAGTGTAGGCACGCCGAGCATCATTGCAGGTCTTGCGGAGGATGGCAATCTCCTGGTTCCACCTTCCTTGGCCTTCTTGCTTGCGGCGCGTTCCGCTTTTATTCGCCTCTAGTGGTGGGCGGGACGATCGGCTCTGGGGAGAGGCGGCTCTCGATTCTCTCCAACCTGGTGTTCACCATGTTCCCAATAGAGGAGAACAATTCTCCCGAGAGCTCCTCTTTAAAACTGGCAAAGAGTGTCACCATTTCTGACGTAAGGCGATCAAAATCCGACCCGCTGGGGTCAGCCGCAGGAGTCACCTTCTGCTTTTCAGAGGAAGCCCTTCTGAGAGCCTTCGTCTCCGACCTCATGATCTCCAGCTCCTCCCGCATTATCTTGTTGTCCGCCTTGAGGGAGCGAATCTCATCATTCTCCTGCCCCGATTGTAGTTGCTCCATAGCAGACACGATTGCACGGCAGGCGTCGTTAATGGTGCCCCTCACACACCCATGTTCCCCGACTTGGCCGTCTGCTGCAGCACCGTCTGAGCAGCCGAGCGTGCCACCTCTATGGGGTGCTCGCCTTCCCTCAGGGATATCTGGTCATTCCAGGGGTCCTCGTCCTCCGTCTCCTTCTCTTCGGAGTCTTGCCCCACGCTCTTTAATTAGCCTTTTTTTTGGCTCCTCGAGCAGGCAGAATCCTCAGCTTCAGTCGAGGAGCCAATCCTGCTGCGGAAGGCTTCCTTCCCCTACGCGCCGAGTTGACTTTCGGTCCGTTGTCCGGCACCGCATCATCTTTTGCATAAAGGTGAACCCTTTTGCTCCCTGTCGTGAGACCCCTGTGTCCGTCGCGTCCATGGGAGATAATATCCCCTTTCGGGGAAGGCCTCAGTACCGTTTTCTCGACCACGCCCGAAAACATAACGTTTTCCCGCTCAAACAAACCGTCCTTTTGGGACATGCTACCTCCGGGAGGGGGGGAGTAACCTCCCCCCATCGATTCACCAGGCGAAACCACCCCCTCACCGGACAAAATCCCACGAAAAGGCAACCCAAAAATTCTCGTATGAAAAATGGTCAAGAGTGAGTCGGGCCAATTCCGACAAAGTTAAGAAAACGCGGGTTTTCGGCCCTCCACCCTTTTCTCTCTTAGTTTAAAATTCAGCGCAAGGCGTCGAACGATAGAGGAAACTGCCCTATATACGATGATATAAAGCGCGAATTTTTATTTCCCCCCTCTCAAAAGTAACGGCAATTACAAACTTAATTCAAAAGCTAGATTCCCCTCATAAACAGGAATAGCAATCTACGTTCCTTCGAATAACTTCGGAAATATGCATCCTAAAATTATGCAGTAAACGCCGACTGCTAGACCTTGTCAAAACACAATCTGAACGCTATAGAAATAAAAGATAAGATAAGAAAAGAAAAAGATATGAATTTTTTAGAGATCATAATAGAAGTATGCAAAATTTCAAAACAAACTCTATTGTCCCCAATAACTTTTGAACGCTAAGTCCGAATAAATTTCAAAAAGGTGAAAGATAGTTAACTATAATAGTCTATACACTGTGACACAAAATTTCAACGAATTCTACAAGAACGTGGCAAGGACAAATATTTTGTCAACATTTACCGGTCGCTTTTGTAAAACCTAGGTTTTACCGACTCGACGGTGGTAAAAGTCCGAAATTAAAGAAGATATCTCAACATTTCGGGCTTTTACCGAATCAAGTTGCTAAAACCCAGGTGTTACCGGTAAAACCTAGGTTTAACAGCACTTCGGGCTTTTACAGTAACATATACATAGGTACCACATTTCATCAAAATTGGATTAGTTGTTTAAACATGAAAATGTAACAGATAGAATCACATTCACCTTTGCATTATGTACCTATTAGTAAGTATCTACCGATGTTTAGTGATGTTTATACTTGAAGCTGATTTAAATTTTTTGCTTGGCACCGACTTCAAACATATCAGTTGGTAACGCATATAAATAATATAATGATTCATTTTATCCTTTTTGAAGTCAGTTTATCTTTTTTTTGTAAAAAGTTTTTATTTTTCAATTTTTAGTGGTTATATAAATTATAAAAATCGAACAACGAGTCTCGGAAAAATCGCTAAAGATATATCAAAAAGTTCGTAACACACCCATTCAATCTAAGGAAAGTTCCACGTATCACATGTGGACTTCATCATTAAGTCCACTCCATCAAATTGGTGGTTTTCGAGAGGAAATAAATACACGTGCCTTTAAAAATTGAGAAGTTCCCTCAGTTGCTCATGGGTCCCATCATCAGAACAACACCAGAGTAAAGTGGGACTATCTTCGAGGTAGATCCTTTTAAACAAAAAAAGTATTATTCTATTCGGACCAGGGGTCTTGGAGTAATCGCTGAACATCCTACATTTAAAAAATTCTTCATCATTATCATGAAAACAATCATTATTATCAGGTCCACTCCATCAAATTGGCGGTTCTCGTGAGAAAATGCTTGAGTAGCTTAAGAAAACACCCAAATCACCATACACGTGCCTTTAAAAATTGAGGAGTTCCCTCAGTTGCTCATCGATCCCATCATCAGAACAGCACCAGATTAATGTGGGACCATCTTCGAAATAGTTTCTTCCAAACAAAAAAAGAATTACTCGAATCGAACCACGGGTCTTGGCGTAATCGCTGAACATCCTACATCATCATTATCATCAAAACAATCATCATCATCATGTCCACTCCATCAAATTAGTGGTTCTCGTGAAAAAATGCTTGAGTAACTTTAGAAAACACCCAAATCACCATACATGTGCCTTTAAAAATTGAGGAGTTCTCTCAGTTGCTCATCGATCCCATCATCAGAACAGCACCAGATTATTGTGGGAACATCTTCGAGGTAGTTCCTTCCAAACAAAAAAAGAATCATTCGAATCGGACCACGGGTCTTGGAGTAATCGCTGAACATCCTACATTTAAAAAAATCTTCATCATTATCATCAAAACAATCATCATCATCAGGTCCACTCCATCAAATTGGTGGTTTTCGTGAGAAAATGCTTCAGTAGCTTAAGATAACACCCAAATCACCATACATGTGCCTTTAAAAATTGAGGAGTTCCCTCAATTCCTCATGGATCCCATCATCAGAACAGCACCAGATTAATATGGGACCACCTTGGATGTAGATCCTTACAAAAAAAAAAGAATTACCCAAATCGAACCACGGGTCTCGGAGTAATCGGTGAACATACATAAAAAAAAACACCAAACCGAATGCAGAACCTCCTTCCTCAATGGAATTGAAGTCGGTTAAAAAGTCAGTCAAGATGCTTTAGGTATCTTCTGTGATTTATCCAAGGCTTTTGATTGCGTTTGTCACGAAACATTGATCAGGAAACTGCACTACTATGGAGTTCGGGGATCAGCTCTGAATTTACTTAAATCCTACTTACAAGGTAGAATACAAAGGGTAGACGTGAATGGACAGCGATCACCCGGGTCATTAGTCACAATATGTGTACCACAAGGGTCAATATTGGGGCCTTTCCTCTTCCTTATCTACATAAATGACTTGCCTTATCTTACGAAGACCCACCATGATATAGTATTGTTTGCAGACGACACCTCACTTGTCTTCAAAGTCAACCGACAGCAACAAGCTTGTAATTATGTAAACAATACTATTTCTAAAGTTCTAAATTGGTTCAATGCTAATAACTTGTTGTTAAATGAGAAAAAGACTAAATGTATTAAGTTTGTCACAAATCACGTTGAGCACGAGTTGGCAAGTATCTTTGTGAAAGGTGAGGAATTGGAACTAGTCGATAGTACCGTTTTTCTTGGTATAACAATAGACTCTAAGCTTCAATGGGGCCCCCATATTGATAATCTTTCGAATAGACTGTGTTCTGCAGCTTTTGCAGTGGGCAAAATACGTCGATTAACAGACGTGAAAA
Organism: Pammene fasciana; assembly: GCA_911728535.1. Classification (NCBI taxonomy): domain Eukaryota; kingdom Metazoa; phylum Arthropoda; class Insecta; order Lepidoptera; family Tortricidae; genus Pammene; species Pammene fasciana. The sequence continues at coordinate 88,120 of OU452294.1, forward strand.
CAGCCCGACTAGTATATTTTGGTTACTTTCATAGCATTATGTCATATGGTATTTTACTTTGGGGCAGTGCTTCACAGATTAACATTAATACAGTTTTTGTTCTGCAGAAGAGGGCTATTCGAGAGATATACAGGATGAAATATAGAGCCTCAGTTAGAGATATGTTTAAGGACATTAATATAATGACAGTGCATAGTCAATATGTCTATGAAAATCTTGTGTATGTACATAAAAACAATGTCAATTTTAGAAAAAAACTGTGATATACACAATTATACAGCCTTGGCCAGAAGTGTTGAGCATAGGTGTTTTTTGTTTACAATTTTGATGTTAAGCATTATTTCCCTATCCTAACAATGTACGGTAACGGTAAATGTTATATTTTATTTATAAATATAGAAAACTTCACTTAATAACACTTTCAAGGTACTTAAAAAATATGAAAACAGAAGGTACCAAAAATGTAAATTTAAGTCGGTGCGACATATTGCAAATATTCTATGCAGTTACTAGTAACTTCAACAAAACATGCCTATTAGTTTAAATTAATTGACAAAATAACTTAAACAAAGACGGAAACGATGGACTAAACTTTCCAGTTTTGTATGAAAATCGCATTAGTGCTCAACACTTCTGGCCAAGGCTGTAATTTAAGAAATAAGCATAAACTAGCAGTGCCCTCCACTCGGCTCCATAAAATAAAAGATTCATTCATGGGTAATTGTATAAGGTTTTATAATAAACTTCCGATAGAAATTACCAAATTATCAATCAACAAATTCAAGAACTATGTAAAACGTAAACTTATTTCTAAAGCCTATTATAATATACAAGACTACATGGATGATATAACACCGTGGGATTAAATTGCAATTGAGATTTTCCTTGTGACATAAAATTTTGTTCTAGAATGATTAGTGACTAGTATTTTAATACAATTTTTTTTAAAGTTTTGACGATCTTATTGTGAATTTATTATTATTTTCTTTATTTATTTTCATTCTTAAGTTAGGTTGTTTTATAATATTTTTACAAAAGTAAAATACAAAAATTCATCAAAAACATACAAAAACAATAAAAACATTATAAAAAACCTAACCTAGGGTGCCGCCGGCAACGGAGCAAGGCCCAGGCTGCCGGTGGTTAGGGCCGCAGAGTGAGGAACCTTCGGACTATGCGCGCCGTGTCCAGAATTACCGCCTTCTGTATCTGACCCTTGATCCAACCACAACCCCGTAGCGAAAGTCTCTCAAGATGTTGGTCGAGACTCTTCGCTATGAGACCGTTCGCAGAAACAACTATTGGCACAATGATCGCCGAATCAACCTCCCACATGGCGGTTACCTCGTGAGCTAAGTCTAGGTACTTGCTGGACTTGTCCTTCTCAGCCTTCACGAGGTTCACGTCACATGGGACGGTGATGTCGACGAGCATGGCCCGGCGTTGCGGTCGATCTATTACCACGATATCAGGCTTATTGGCTACAATAGTCCTGTCCGTGATTATAGATCGATCCCAATAGAGCGTGGCACGACCATTTTCGAGAACTGGCGCAGGTGTGTACTTGTAGTACGGCACTTCGTGGTCCACAAGACCGTATAGGAGAGCAAGCTGCTGGTGTATGATCCTGGCTACGAGGTTATGTCTGTGCAAGTACTCGCCGTTAGCAAGATGGGAACAACCGGAGATGATATGCCTGAGTGACTCTCCGGGACGGCGGCATGCCCGACAAATGTCGACCGTACCGTCCTTCAGGATATATCTCCGGTAGTTATTCGTCAGGATAACTTCGTCCGCAATTGCACAGGCAAAACCTTCGGTTTCTCCGAAGAGGTCCCCGAATCGTAACCAGTTCACCGACGCGAGCAGGTCTACGTCGGGTCCCGTGAGGGCCCCGTAGAACCGCCCGTGTAGCTCCTTGCTCTTCCATACCGCCTTGCGATCCTCGGTGCTTAGCACCACAGGTTTGCGCCAGTTCTCGTTCGCCAAGGAGAGCGGCGTGAGGCCCTTATCTATTGCCACCACATCATGATGCATCCCACACTCGTTGTTAAGGAAATAATTCCTGAGATTGTACACCTCACGGTTGTGGAGATTTTTGGCATTTCCGTGGGATGTACAATCTCATAACGGACGAGCGTGGGTGAAACATACGGTGTGTGGTGAGCAATTGACGGACCCTCCGATCCGGGGCATCCAGCTCGGTCTGTGTCCACCTTAGTATGCCAAAGGAGTACGTGAGTAGGGGCATCACCCAGGCGTTGAAGGCGCGCACCTTGTTGCCACCTGACAAAAGACTATTGAGTACTTTTGTCAGCCGACCTAAGAAGCGCTCCCTCAACGCCTGTTTAATACCCGCATCCTCAATACCCAACGACTGTGACATACCAAGGTATTTGTAGGTTTCTGATTCAGAGATAGATCTGAACGTCATCGTCTCAGAAAGCTGTAAATTTGTTGAATTTACTACTTTCCCCCGCTGTACATGCATAACCGCACATTTATCAACACCAAATTCCATCTTGATGGAACTACTGAAGACTTCAGTGGTTTTTAGTAGCTCCAGCAAGTCCCGGTTATTTGGTGCAAATAATTTGAGATCGTCCATGTACAGAAGGTGAGATATGACTTCACTCTCTCTCCGAAGCCGGCAACCTAGCCCCGAATCCTTCAGCAGGGTGCTGAGCGGATTTAGAGCTAGGCAGAACCACAAGGGACTCAGACTGTCGCCCTGAAATATTCCTCGCTCGATCCTTATAAAGTCCTGCGGGCCAGGGGGGTCATCCCCGCCTCCTGGTTGACGAAGGACTGTGGTCCACTGCCTCATACACGCGCCAAGGAAGGATCTTAAGGCTGCATCAATTTTATACAGCTCCAAGATCCTCTCCAGCCATGAATGAGGCACTGAATCATAGGCCTTCTTGTAGTCAATCCAGGCAGCTGAGAGGGCCCCCCTGTTCCGCCGGACTCGTTGGCAAATGTTCATGTCTATGAGGAGGAGCTCTTTAGTACCACGGGACCCAACCCTACATCCATTTTGAGCGGAGGCCAAGATGTTGTTTGCGACCATATGCGCGTTTATTTTTGCTCTCAAAATGGATGTAAGGAGCTTGTAGAGTGTAGGCAAGCACGTGATGGGTCGATAATTCTTCGCTTCCGTGGTACTACCGGACTTATAGAGCAGGAAGGTTACACCAGTTGTTAAGGAGGGCGGGAGGGAGCCAAGTTCAAGGGCTTGCTGAAATTGCGTTGCCAGCCGCGAGTGCGAGCATCGAAACCATTTTAGCCAGAAGTTGTGCAATCCATCCGGGCCAGGACTTTTCCAGTTCTGAGCCGTACGGATTGCACAACTTACGTCATCGGGGCTGATGGTAATAGCCCCCATAGGTTCGATGGTCTCGCACTCCCGTTCGACAACGCTCATCCACTCGCCCTCCGTGTGTTCAACGGGCGCCGACCAGATGCTACGCCAGAAATCAGTCATGGCAGTAGCATCCGGCAGTCGCACGTCGGACACACGGAGGTCAGCTTCCTCCCACCTTCGGTATACCTTCCTTTGGTCACTTTGGAAAAGACGATTCTGCCTGAATCGGTCCACACGCTCTCTGTAGCGGCGAATACGGCTTGCCCATGCATAAACTTTCTGCTTCAGAAAGTCGATGCGCTCTGTGACGTTGGCCATGTAGTCGCGGGGCTCGATATCCATCCCCGCGAACGCCTGGTGCACAAAGCGCATTACTCGGGGGCGGTTGTTGCCCCCCCTGAAGCAGATCAGCTTTGCAATGAGAGTCCTAAATGAGTTGATACGTCGCTCAATCCGCACCTGCCATGCGGGGACACCCCCGGCGGTCCTAGGTGCACGTTCAGCGTCCGTTATTACCAAAAAATGCTAACGCATTGACAAATTTTATAATGTTTTAAAATAAAAATTATAAAAGGTTGAAAATTATGTATGTAATTATGAAAATGTATCGGCCGTAGAATCAAGTGGCGATACTGGAAATAAGTTCGAAAGGGAATTTTAAAGACTTACTTGAGGTTATTATTATTATTTTTGACATATACAACATGTATATATATATTTTTTTTTTTACAATTGTATCAATATATTGCTCTTAATTATTTAAGATAAATTGTTACTGACGATTCGAAAGAGTGCTTGTTGCTCATTGAGTTATAATATAATAGAGGCGCAGACACAAACAAGATTTTCCGAAAATATAGCACAAAAAAATGTGTAGCCGGCCAGTGCGAATTATTTAACATCGTTAAGGTTGTATTACAAATTAGAAGAAAGATATGATAAAATGTCACCTGTCATTCATCTGGCGTTCAAAAATCACATGGCACATAAGAGCAATGGAGTCGCTCTTGGATCAATTACTTTATTATGTATACTTAATTTGATTATGAAATTTTTGTAATAAATATTGATAACTTCATAATTATTCGCGTATTAGTTTGTTTTAATAGATTTGTATAGTGTGTATTGTATTATATTGCCTTCATATTGTTGTTAAAAATAGGAAATTATTAAGATTAGATATGAGGATATTACGGTATCATTTGAGGTATATTTTACAAAAACCGGCTAAAGTTCGTGTCGGACCACGCATAACAGAGAGTTATTTAAAAAAATCACAAGTTATATCACAAGGTCGTATCTGCCTATGTACGTAGTTTTTTGGAGATCACTCAAAAACTCCTTAACCGATAATGTTCAAATAATTTTTTTAGCAATTTCACTAGTGGCGCCTTGTGTTAAAATGTTATAAGGATACGTCTCAAAATGTCTGTGGCATACTTACGGAAGGACGGACGGATGGACAGACGGACATGACGAAACTATAAGGGTTCCGTTTTTGCCAATTTAGCCACGGAACCATAAAAAATGATTCAACATTATAAAATATAATATAATAATAAAATTTACTAAATAAGTTTTAATAATTTTCTGAGTTTCGTAATTTAAAAAAAACAACAACTACTCCACTAGCCTTATGCCTCAATGCTGTCAGTTCGGTTTAAATTTACGAAACCTTTACTTCCCATCGCCGATTGTTAATAGTTCGTTGACCTTCATGCTGTAGCATTTAAGCTTAATCCCTAGTCTCACTTACACTGGTAATATTTTAACGAAACGTTTGTTGGTCCTTTGTAAATATACTCGTCGGAACGATCGGGCTGCGCTCGGCTCGGGCTCGGCTCTCTTCGGAAAAATCCGTCGCGTTGCACCGGCTTTTACTGTGCCACATTTGGAGTGCTGATTTCTTATCTAGTATATATAAAATCATTGTTGTTGCTATGCCTACTTGAATAAAGACAATATTGACTTTAAATTGACTTTGACGTTGTCAAAATATTTACACCAAAATCAAAATATAATTGAAAATATTTTTGAAATCAATTTGATGTTGCTAATTGTTATGAAACAGTTAGCAGTTAATAAGGATTTGACGAGAGTGTTAATCAATACCTTTCGTTTGATACTAAACTCAACCATACTTGCTCGTAAAAGTAGCAAATAAGATGACCAATGTAACAGGACCGCTTTACAAAACCATTTTAGGCCTTCTAATTTCAGAACCCCCGTCTCAATCCAGCTCATATACGAACTCGCAAATTTTATTGGTCTCTGCTACAACCCCAACAAATTTCATAAAAATCGGAAAATCGTTACTAAAGTTATCGTCGGACAAACTATCTAAATCAAAAAGCCATCCAAATGCCGAGACGTCCCAGTAGCCAGGTGATAGTTGTTGTTTGTAAGAACGATCTTCGCTTACGCTCCGCTCGTTCGATTATTATTTATTAATTTATTATACCAACAACAAAATTAAATTTTAGACAGACACCCTCCAAAACTATCTCAGTAGTATTGTATTTATCTCGTATGGTACTGTGGCTACTACAAACACCCATCAAGTACTTACAGTCAATCTGGTCTATTAATTCCTTTACGATGCTTACTGTTCGGTGGCCTCAATCCAAGTGAACAAGTCTGTCCGCGCTGTGCTCGCGCTCAACATTCTCTTCCCCTACCACATTCCATAACTACCGTGTTGTCAGGAGTATAATTTTAATTTCCCAACTACCCCGGCATTTAACTGGATGTCGTAATAAAGTTGCCACATCAAAATTATTATTCGCCTGTTGTATTAATTATACATATTAATATCAATAAATCATAACATTCGGCCATCCAACTTCGTGCAAGACTCCGGCGCACGAAACCCCTCAAAGCTTAAATGATGTCAAAACCAAAAGATTATCAGATAGGATTGTAGATAATTCTAAAACTAATCTTGATTTTGATATCCACAAACTTAGCTAATAAAATGATATTTAATTTCCATCTGAAAACCATATCATAACATTCGGTCTGCGGTGATAAGGTACTTTGTTTTGAAGTGTAATTTAAACTGAAACAATTTCTAATAAACTAGGAAGTCAGGTATTTCTCGTGCAAAACTCGAAAATCATTTGCACCAAAATCTTATAAGGAACTTTTGGCTCTTAGAACTTAGTGGTATATATTCTTTTTGGACTAACATTTTTCTGCTTAAGTATGTTCATTACTATAGATTGTGTTCTCTCCTAACACCTACTTATTATGTTCATTACATTATAACCATGAAACGTGGTATACTTATTATATACTTAACTTAATGAAAAACAATCACAACTTTTTATGTTAGAGTCTTATAGGCAAGATTCGTTTGAAATTATGTAATAAATCTCGTATATAAGTAGAGTAGAATATTTTGCCTCTAAAATACTTTACCTCTTAAGAACGCAGGTAAGTCAAACTAGTTTACGAAGCAAACTTTTGGTTGCTTTTAGTCACAAAGCTATTTAGTTTACTTTGATTTACAACTTTGTCTTTTATCTTCGAGTTCGTTATCCATAATAACACAGCTCTCACCCTTATCGTATTTTATTTATCTAATAATATTCTACACATATCACTTCTTTGCTAAGAATGTACATATTTATTTGTCAATATTTTAATATAATTATTATTTCCTTAGGTAGAACTGTTTATTAGAATTACTGATTATTAGAAAATTAGACCTACAACTGCCTCCAAAAACAGTATATCATATCAGTAGTGAATTCTAATGTCAAAAGTTAAGATAATCATATTTGTGTCATTTCTTTATCTGCTCATATTAATATGTATTCTCGCAAACTATATTTATTTATAAGTCTTAATACTTATTTTGGTTTCCAAATTTATTCATACAATTCTTGACAAAATTTCACAGGTATTGTGTCAAAGTCAGTCACGGTTACAAGGTAATTTATTTGGTTTGGTTACAAGCTTTCGTGATGAAAGGAAAAAAAAAGTATTTCATAACCAATAGCGAAAAACTATACTAAGTATTTGTCGCGAATAATAAATCATCTTGATGTAGCAAATAATTATCTGGTCTGTTTAAAATAATAGTGACTTATTTCTCCTTCCTAGAACTATCAATAGAAAAATGTATCTAAAGAATTTTGCATTAAGCATTAAAAATGCTTCACCTTAATACGTTCTGTTCTTTAAACAAATTGCTTTAAAATATTATTTCTGCCATAACCACTCTATTGTGTTAAAACTGTACATGGCATCCAACGGCACTTCTTCAGTGTGTACCCAAAATTAAATCTTGACAATATTTCATGAGTTGATTTTTCGGATTCTCTCAATTTTCATCTTTTCCAAACACTACGACAGTCAAGTTTTAGATTATAATACTGGTTTTTTTGAGGTATTACCTCCTACTTATCGTTTTTTTTTCTGCACCGCTACAGGTAGGTATGTGCTGCAAATTTAATAAACACCGTCAGAGACGATGAATTAAAAATCTCCAGGTTTCATACTAAAATATCTACTGACATAACATTCATTTTTAGTCATTTTTATACAGCATTGTAGTACTATCCCTTCTTAAGCATGTACTTCAGTAAATCAATATACTTAGCTCAATTAGTTTTTCAGTCACGATCTGCGATCTTCAAGTACATTTTTTTGTAGAAACACAAAGGGTTTTTTTTTTAAGTATCAATTTCACATTTTTAACATCATAGATGCATCTAATAATAGATGACGTCATAACATAAATTCCTATACAACGAGTATAACTTGTACAAAGCAGCAAAAGTGTATACCTAACTCTTGTTTACTTAAGTATTCATAAATACAACTTTGCGGTCCAATCTCAATCTGAAAAATCCCAGGCACAACGCCCGTCTGTGAAGATCTCTCCCTATTGCAATGAAAAAATCTGCTGTTCAGTTTTATTCAACAATACTCAAAGTTTACTAATATAAATATTTAAAATTACAAATTCATAATGGTTTGTCTTTTCTGTACATGTGATATACCTATAATAGTAAAACGTAGAATTAATTGTGCTGTGCTATCCCTTATTTTGGTATCTAGATCCATACAATATGTTTCACTCACTCATATTGTCGGTTATTATTTATGAGGATTTATGTATATGCTTTCAATACTATATACTCTCAATCAATGAAATATTAAGGCTATAATAAAATAACTACTGTAATGTCTGAACTTCCGCGTTAATCATCAGATCAAATGCCTAAACGACACTTCCATATTAAAAATAAGTAATTATTGCAATCATCAATCAATCCTTTTTATCACAACTTGATATTATTATATATTTAATTTGTGTATCCTCCCATGTATAACCTATGGTTGCCAAACTTGGGCACTGACTCAAAAACATCTCCAAAAGCTTAGAACCTGCCAAAGAGGAATAGAAAGGAGTATGATGAATATCACATTAATGGATCGTAAAAGAGCAGAAGATATAAGAGCAAAAACAAAAATAGAAGACGTAATTAAGAAAGTAAGAAAGTTAAAATGGCAATGGACAGGGCATATGACACGGGATAGTAAGGAAAAATGGACCAAAATAATCACAGACTGGCAACCACGAGACGGTAAAAGGAAAAGAGGTAGACCAATAAAAAGGTGGGTGGATGACATCAAGTCTATAGGGGGCGCCACCTGGACCAGAAAAGCCATTAATAGAAACGATTGGAAACAGCTGGGAGAGGCCTATGTGTCAGATGACACGCTGAACACTAATCCGGAAAATCCGATGTGTTAGATTTTAAGTAAATTTGTTTATAAATGTTATTTATACTGTTTTAGTTTTCGGCAATAAAGGCTATTATGATTATGATTATGATGATATTATTAACGACTTAAAAGGTTAAAAATTCAATCCCCAAGATGAAATCTGTCGAACTTTATATAAAAAAAATCATCAACTTAGGAATGTATATGTTTTTTTAAACAAAATTCTTTACTTTTTAAATGCCATCCATCAACTACAAATCTAAAACATCAACTCATCAAAAAATTATGGAATCATCCACGTTCACAAAACTTGTGACATCAAAACTGATCGGCTAATTTCAAGGAATAACAGTATATCAAGCCAATACAATTAGTTGACAACTATTATCAGGATTCCATTTATTTAAACTACTATCAAACGAAGTTGACTTAATGTTACAGTGAATTCCAAAATGAAATTATTTACTTTCACTGCAATAAACCCAATCGCTATCGTTCGTCTTTCTTTCTGTTAAACTTATGTGTACTATTATTTCGCATGCCTCAATAAAAAAAAAAAATATGTTTTTTTGGGATCAATGTTCGCGTTTCCATCTAATACTCTAAATCGGTATATGTTCCCGAAATTATTTGATGTTCTAAAAGGTATCATAGATTGTGCTTTCATTCAATCTATCTAAAAAGATAATATGAACCCTCAATTTATCCAAATAAAGTATACCCACTTTATAAACTGTTATAGCAAATTCTTATTGATTTGCTTATCTTACATTCTAACTCTTCACTTTAAACCAAAACATTTCCAAATTTTCATATTTCCATTATATATATGGTTAAAATGAGCTTTTGTTACAATTCTTAAATCATTTTTTTTTATATGTGATTTCTTCACTATAAAATCCATTTATTTAGCCAATAGACGAGTATTTAAACGATAATCACAAGTTTAGTGTAGGTATTTACGAACAAGGAATAAATTTGCGTTACCGAGCGAGTAGATACTTAAGCCAATTTATGCACGCATCTTGAACTTTAAAATAAAATTTGATATAGGAATATTTTTTTAAATTCAAAGCAGTTTTTTTTAAAACTTCAACATAGCTTATCGGCTAGACCTCAAACAATGTTGGTAGGTAATCAATAAACTTTTACCAAACTGCTTATTCTATGACTTATATTATTACTAGCAGTTGCCCGCGGCTTCGCCCGCGTACTAAAAGTACTAAAAAGGAGATTATCAGTTTGACCCTCATTTCTGTATTGTATGTATGTTTGTCCGCGATTATCTCGCGTTTGGCTGAACCGATTTAGATGCGCTTTTCGGAAAAGTATTTGTTACTTTCTGGAGGTTTCGGTATATTACATTTTGATGAAGGCTTTCCCTTATTTTTTTTTAATGAAATGGTAGCAATATTTCTTTTATTGTTACGCCATCGCCAGCAACGACTTGCTTGTAGTAACTTATTTACTAAGAGATTATGATTAATGTAGATTTCTACTCTAATGAATAAAAGTTTTTCCCCGCAACTTCCTCTGCGTGGAATTAGTAATAGATCCCCCTTTTTACCCTCTTAGGGAATGACTTCTGGGATAACAACTATTATGTATCCTTCCCCAGAACTTAAACTACCTCCATACCAAATCATCTAAATAGGTTAAGCGGTTATCAATTCCCGATACATACCTTCAACCTCCTTTTCACCTCTAAAAGGGTTGATTTTCCGGATAAAAGTGTCCTATGTCGTTTTCCGAGACTCAAACTATGTCTATACCAAATTTCATCTAAATCGGTTCAGCTGTAAATAATTCTCTATAAAACTTCCAACCCCTTTACTTTGCACCCCGTAAGAGTTGTTTTTCGGAATAAATACTATTTTGTCGCTTCTCGGGACACAAACTATCTCTATACCAAGTTTCATCTCAATCGGTTCAACGTTTAAAAAAGCCCCATTAAATCTTTCAACCCCCATTTCACCCCCTTAAGTAATGATTTTAGGAAATAAAAAAAACCCGGCAAGTGTGGGTCTTACTTGCGCCTCAAGAGTTTTTCTCAAGAGAACATTTTTTTTATTCCATTTTTTTAAAAGACGCTTTCAGCATGATATATTTTGGTTATATATTTTTTTTATTATATATTTTGGTTTGTAGTTCGCAGGGTTTTTACTGTAATGCTGTGTAACGAATAATTTGAATAAATAAATAAATGATTTCATGAGAATTTATCGCGACTGAGTGCGAATCGGAGTCGGTACCCCGATTTCAACAAATCCCATAGAAACTTCCAAACCTCTTTTCACCCCTTTAAGGGTTACTTTTTTTTCAATGAAAACTACCCTTAGTCGTTTCCCGAAATTTAAACTATCTATTATACCATGTTTCATTTAAATCAGTTCAACGGTTAAAAATTATCCATACAACATTCCATTCCAATCACCTTTTCAGCCCCTTAAGGGCTGCCCTAATCTATGTCTTTTCCCGGGATTAAAACTATTTCTATACCAAAATTTCAAAATCGATGCCATTTTCGTAATTAACGACCCAAAATACCATAAATCGACACCCATATTGATATTTAGCCATTTCAACCCTATCGCACCCTAACAGGGGGATGATATTTCACGCCCACCACGTTGTATTATAAAATCATTGTTTTTTTCGTAATCAGCTACCCAATAAACCATAGAAACGATACCCATGTTGATTTTCAGACATTGTCACCCCCATTTCCCCCTTTATGGGGTTGAATTTAAAAAAACCTGTAACACGTGTTTACGCATTTATTGTTAGGAATAATCCTGTGAAGTTTCAAATAAAACAGTCTAACTAATCTTGTTTCCCCATACAAACTTTGGACCCCCATTTCACCCGCTGGGGGATAATATTTCACGCCTGCCACATTGTATAATAAAATGGTTGTTGTTTTCTTAATCAGCGACCCGATAAACCATAGAAACGATACCCATATTGATTTTATATTTTTTCACCCCCATTTCCCCCTTAAAGAGGTTGAATTTTCAAAAAAGCTGAAACACGTGTTTACTCATTTATTGTTAGGAATATTTCGGTGAAGTTTCAAATTAGATAGTCAAACTAATCTTGTTTCCCCATACAAACTTTGGACCCCCATTTCAACCCCTGGGGGATGATATTTCACGCCTGCCACGTTGTATAATAAAATGGTTGTTGTGTTCTTAATCAGCGACCCGATAAACCATAGAAACGATACCCATATTGATTTATTGATTTTTTCACCCCCATTTCCCCCTTAAAGGGGTTGAATTTTCAAAAAAGCTGAAACACGTGTTTACTCATTTATTGTTAGGAATACTTCGGTGAAGTTTCAAATTCGATAGTCAAACTAATCTTGTTTCCCCATACAAACTTTGGACCCCTATTTCATCCCCTGGGGGATGATGTTTCACGCCTGCCACGTTGTACAATAAAATGGTTGTTGTTTTCTTAATCAGCGACCCGATAAACCATAGAAACGATACCCATATTGATTTTATATTTTTTCACCCCCATTTCCCCCTTAAAGAGGTTGAATTTTCAAAAAAGCTGAAACACGTGTTTACTCATTTATTGTTAGAAATACTTCGGTGAAGTTTCAAATACGATAGTCAAACTAATCTTGTTTCCCCATACAAACTTTGGACCCCTATTTCATCCCCTGGGGGATGATATTTCACGCCTGCCACGTTGTACAATAAAATGGTTGTTGTTTTCTTAATCAGCGACCCGATAAACCATAGAAACGATACCCATATTGATTTTCAGATTTTTTCACCCCCATTTCCTCCTTAAAGGGGTTGAATTTTCAAAAAAGCTGACACACGTATTTACTCATTTATTGTTAGGAATAATTCGGTGAAGTTTCAAATAATATAGTCAAACTAATCTTGTTTCTCCATACAAACTTTGGACCCCCATTTTACCCCCTTACGGGGTGAATTTTGAAAAATCCTTTCTTAGTGCACCCCTAGACCTTATAAGGCACCTACGTGCCAAATTTGGAATCTCTAGAACCAGCGGTTTGGGCTGTGCGTTGATATGTCAGTCAGTCAGTCAGTCAGTCAGTCAGTCAGTCAGTCAGTCAGCTTCTTCTTTTATATATATTATTATTTTAGACTTCATTTCAATAAACGACGAACTATTTGTACACAGTTACTTTGTATAATCAGGAATTAGGTTAACACCTATCTATCAGCAAAATACAAAAACAGATACTCAACGTGAATCTCATCTCATGCATATAACAGTATAATTTGCTTACAACTTTATTCTGAATAACAACAGGTATCACACCTGAACGTATTAGATAATGCGCAATGCTCGATTTTTATTCCTAAAAGTCTTTGACACCTCAGCTTTAGGATCGTTCTATAAGGTCGCTATACCTGATGCAAGTTTGAACCTTTGTTCACATGGTTATAAGTTAACAACAACAAAAGATACATTATCACTCTTTGCGTCACTCAGACTTAGATCATACGTATATGAAAATTTTATTCTGTTAAGTGAAATAGGTCAATTACAAATCTTTTTATTCGTTCTTACAACCTAAGACCGCCTCCTCTTCTGTAAATTTAAAATATAGTAAGCCCAGTGATATAGTCTACATATTTTCGTATAGGTGAACAGATCTATTAAAATCTCAATGTGTAAAAAAAAATCACACTTAATCTGTGATTCCTCTCTAAGGAGAACCTATTCTTACCAATGTAATAATTTTTGATATGAAATTTAACAAGTTTCCAATCACGACTACTCCATCAAACTTGAAACAAAATTCTGCATTGTGTTTGATTCTCTCTCTCTCTTGCACTCTTTGTTCTTTGAGTTCAATAAAATGTCGTCTATCGTACTATCAACTTTCCTTTCTTTTCCTTTCGCTTCTATTTCAATTATGATTACAGAAAAACTATTTGATGTCTGATATTCCAGTTGATTACCACCGTCAACCTTTTTCAGTCTCGTCACTTACAACGTCACGTTTGCTATATCCAGTAAGTTACATTACAGTGAAGGTTGGCTTTAGTTTGTTCGCCATACAAAGACAACCGTCGTCATGGGTCACGGAATTAGCCTTCACTGCAAAATTACGTTTCTTTATCATTTTTCAGATTTACAACTATTCTTAGGCTGTTTAGCTGTTTAATTTATTATCACGCATCGCAAAATCAACTCCAATTCCGACTAAAACTCTTCTGTTTATTCATAACTTTCATCTATTACCGTATACGTCGATAAACAACACTAGATAAATTCCCCTCCTCATAATATTTCTATAACACTTGTAAGTTCTCCTTGATATTCTTCGGAGCTCAATAAAATCCATCACGATACTTTTACATAAATCTCTTGTATCTCTCATAAACTATACTTATTACTTAATGGAACTTTAAATACTCCTTCGCGCATTTGTGTCGAACAAAGCTCAATTTCAACAAACACATAAGCGTATCAAACTTTCATAAAAAAAAATTGGATTAAGTCTATGCACGGTTCGTCCTCAAATTCTCAAATTACATACACTCTTAACAGTCAAACTCTCGTCTCATCAACGATCTCTTGCTTCATCTAATTCTTAATTTCTTTTTTTCTTGACACTCACTCATGTCAACGAAAATAATCAACTATAACAGACACAGTCTCGAGTTGTCTTATTCTTACTTCCTTGACGCACACTCACGTCTATAAAAATAGAATAAAAAGTTGTTTATACACACAGACACAATCTTGTGTCATCTGAATCTTAACTTCTTTTATTATACACACGCTCATGTAAGCTATCATAAGGCGCTCTTCACATATACATACGCTAAATTGATTTTACATGCGCTCATTTAAACTATCACAATACATTCTCATTCTCATATACATATTAGCTTCACTTCACATAACGCTTATGTAAACTATCATTATAATGTTCTGTCTCATAAATACTACCTTCCTTTTACACGCGCTCGTGTAAAATATCATCATTATGCCCGCTCACACATAAGTGCTAGTTTCATTTTACACACGCCCATGTAAACAATCACTATGCTCTCTCACATATGCTAGCTTCATTTTACACGCGCTCATGTAAAATATCACAATGCTCTCTCACATATGCTAGCTTCATTTTACACGCGCTCATGTAAAATATCACAATGCTCTCTCACATATGCTAGCTTCATTTTACACGCGCTCATGTAAAATATCACAATGCTCTCTCACATATGCTAGCTTCATTTTACACGCGCTCATGTAAAATATCACAATGCTCTCTCACATATGCTAGCTTCATTTTACACGCGCTCATGTAAAATATCACAATGCTCTCTCACATATGCTAGCTTCATTTTACACACGCTCATGTAAAATATCACTATGCCCTCTCACATATAAATGCTAGCCTCATTTTACACACGCTCATGTAAAATATCGCAATGCTCTCTCACATATAAATGCTAGCCTCATTTTACACACGCTCATGTAAAATATCACTATGCCCTCTCACATATAAATGCTAGCCTTATTTTACACACGCTCATGTAAAATATCACTATGCCCTCTCACATATAAATGCTAGCCTTATTTTACACACGCTCATGTAAAATATCACTATACTCGCTAGCATTTATCTTAATCAATCCACGCACTCTCGTGTCCAATCGCCTAATATAATAAACATGCTAACTTTATTACCAACAACCGTTGATAAATGTCTATTCACTTCTGTGTTATTTTATAAGTTCACAAATATCTTCATGGATTAAATACTTGTCTTTAGTTCATTAAATCATCACGATTCATATATTTACCGTGTAAGCGATTTGGTTCTGTACTGTTAGCTTGTATGAGTGTAATAAACGAAATTGAAAATAAGTAATTCGTTTTATTATCTTTTCAACATACCAAGAAGAAAGCCATACAAATACCAGGATAAAAAAATGTATAGTTACAAAAAAAAAAACAGAAATCTCACCTTGAACATAACGTGCTCAATTATTGTAAAATTACATAAAAGCTACTCAATTAACAAGTCTTCATTCTTAGTACATATATTTTATTTATTTAATACTCTGTTTCGGATTCAGTTACACGACAACGGGTCTGAGGCTCGACCACGAGTCACCCAAATAAGCCCAACTCGGGAGACGGTCACGTATCCGTCAATTATTTGTATGGTGATTTTGTGCAGAGCCTCTAGCGGTCACTTATAGAACTAAAAATTACTGCCATACCATGAGTCAAATTATCCTTTACGCTATTCGCTAACGGAAAGTCGTTAATGTAAATTTCAATCGTTTACAAAGTGACGTGACATGACAATAAGCTTCACATCCTTCACACCCTTTGACTATTAAACCAACCGGACCGGCCATACCTGTCATTGTCTATACAAAAAAAGTCTGCCGATTTTTGCGGGGGAGGGGAACGTCAAATGTATGCAAAACGTGAAAATAGCCACGTCAGATAAACGTCAGTCCATAGACAGGCGTTCTGCTCTGCCAAAAATGTATGACCAGTGGTCATACTCATTGTGGGTGATTCCATGAAAGTTGGGTAACTTTGTGTTTCAGAAATTTTAATAGTTTTATAGTAAACATATAAGATATTTTTTGTATTAGGGATTAAGTATATAAGCAGTTTGTTCTGGTCACTCGTTATGATATTAATCACTACGTTATTTTTTATAGAAAATAATTATTATACGTACCAAACCTCAGTCCCTAGCCATGTCTCAATTCCAAATTTTAGATTATCTTCTTTTTTAAGTTTGTGATTTTTGCTGAAATCGCTAGTTTATTTGTGTTAATATGACTTTGCATTACATAGCCCAACACCTCGTAACAGTTTAATAGAAAGAAATAATATTTATCGTAACAATTTTTGTGCATTAATATTGTCATCTATAATTAATGTCAGTCCCTAGCCACTATTAAAAATTCAAAATACGTAACTCTCGAGCCAAAACCGTTCTGTGACACCGCGTCATTCAAAAGTAACAATATGAAGTTACCCGCGGACAAGACACGTTCCGCGTTAGCCATCTTGTTGCCCGTACGGTCGGCTTCTTTGGAGCGTAAACATGTGCTGTTCCAGTCGCTTTTTCAGTCCCTAGGTCACTTATTCTATCTGAAGCAAATGAGTTTTTATTCTCGTTACCTATTGCATGTAACTGTTTTGTGTACATTGCTGTGGGAGTGCTCCTTTGCTTTCGGTACATATTTTTGATCACAAGTTATGTGCGATTTTGCTTGCATTTGTCAGTCCCTAGACCGTCAGTCCCTGATCATTTACTGGCTAGGGACTGACGTCATGACTAGGGACTGACCATAGTAACATTTGGGTTACAACACACTCAACATATGTTGCATTAAAACTAAACAATATTTATATAAGGTAGACATAAATTAAATTTAGCCAAAAAAAAAAAACCTAAATTATTTTTTAATGTTAATTATTTAATGACGACGGTGCAAAATAGGTCAGAAAACCTTGCCGCACTTAAAGTGATATCAATCGATGTATGTAATGTTTATTGTTGACATTTTTGTTTGCAATACTTACAGTACAGTAGTAACCATTCCTTATTAAAAATAAAAAGTGATTAAGAGCGGCAAAGATGTGTTTTTTTATAAATCTTTTGTTAGCTTCAGTCCCTATCCTAGACCGTCAGTCCCTAGGACGCTGATTTCAGAAAAATTAAAATTTCTCCTTGAATACTTATTAAATCGACTGGCCCCTTTGAATATATCTTATGTGGTGTTACACTTGTCCAATAGAAGATAAAGTTTTTTGTTAGCATTCAAAAAACAGCTCTTGCAAAATGTGTACAATAGTTACCCAACTTTCATGGAACTACCATTGTATGGACTGAAGTTTATTTGACGTGGCTATTTTGACGTTTCGCATACATTTCACGTTCCCCTCCCCCGCAACAAACAAACGGCAGACTTTTTCCGGTAGAAATGAGAGCGCGTGTCGCATCCGGTTGGTTTAATAATCAAAGACCGAAACAGATTGTAGGTAAACCAAAAAGGTTTTACTTCGTAAGTCGAACGAGTACCAGTCATTATAACTTCGTGGTACAAATATATTAAATTTAGGTACTTTTTAGGGTTCCGTAGCCAAAATGGCAAAAACGGAACCCTTATAGTTTCGCCATGTCCGTCCGTCCCTCCGTCCGTCCGACCGTCCCCCCCCCCCCCATCAAACTTTTGAATCGTTAGTCCTAAAATTGAACCTGAGGCCTAATGAGTACCTTCAATGAAAGCTATATTGAAATAAATCGGTT
The DNA here is from genome assembly GCA_911728535.1 of Pammene fasciana. Lineage (NCBI taxonomy): Eukaryota > Metazoa > Arthropoda > Insecta > Lepidoptera > Tortricidae > Pammene > Pammene fasciana. The sequence goes on from OU452294.1 coordinate 106,512, forward strand.
GAGCCGTTTTTGAGTTATCACTCAAAAACCCATAGTGAAAGGTCGTAAGTAAAAATGACGTAAGCGCCGCCAAATTTCCCGTAAGAAACGACCTTTTGAATTAATTGTCTTTGTTTACGGAACCCTACACTGAGCATGGCCCGACTTGGTCTTGGCCGGTTTTTTCGTTTATTTTCGCTCGGCTCGACTCAGGTCAAAGAGGAAAATTAATCCCATTAGGTAGCAACATGCTTACTATCGATACACATTGACATTTTGATTTTCAGATGGCGTCATTACGAGGTCATTAACGCCTTAGTCAAAACGAGACGCAGTTTCCTTTATTGCGCTCTCTTTCCTCACTTTGTGGCCGCAGAGTATACTCCAGTGCATAGATATAGTATATACAACAGTATAGATGTGCAACCGAGCGACCGGGGGTATGAGAAAGACTATCATGACGTCATACTGTGCACAAATATGGGGTTGCCAGGGTAGCAAAAAAAATTCCACTAAAATGTCGTCGAAACCGTTGCAAGTACTTGACTCCGTAGTAACTGCAATGTGTGAGTCGCCATTTTGGCATAGGATCATAACATAAATAATCGCGAAAATAATTAGTCTCGAGCTCTCGAGTCAATAGAATGCTGCATTTCGGTATTGCACAATTGGTTTGTTGAAATTAAAACATTACTTTTCATTATTGACGATTTAAATGTTTTATTTGCATAATTTGGCTTTGAATGCAATTTGCCAATTTACGCTTACGAGTATAAGAGGGTGTACAAATGACTTTTTTGAAATCGTCAAGTTTTGGGTAATTTGCGTTAAGAATCACGAGGACTAATTGATGCATACTGGTCATATTGGTTATGGTCTTGTCTATGAATATATTAAAGATAGTGATAATGTTCTTTACAGACGAAATCAACAGCATATTTATCGTCCCGAGATAACTAATTTCACAAATAATACGAGTTATGAAAATGATGAGAATAATTGTTATTATAACTCGTATCCTTTTGATTTTGATAACAATCATGACTCATATTTATCACAAAAACGTAATTCTCCCAATAATTTAAATATTTCTAGAACTAACACAGATATACGTAGAGTACCTAATAGTAATTATACTACTAGGGCAGGCAGACAAGTAAATAAACCGAAACGACTTGATTTATAACTTTAATTACAATTTACAATAAAACTTATTTGCAAGATAGTTCACACGACCTATGATAGCTTTGTTGTCCAATATCACTGTTCAAATTTACATACACATACACTTATTTTATTCACAGAAATTGTAATAACAATGATTGTTTTGATAAGATAAAACTTGTAAATTTTTATACCTTTTACAAATGTTACAGTATGACCAGTCATGACAAATGTCAGTTATCACTTATGTCAATCTGAAGTGTGAAGCGTTTTGTTCTCTATTTATTTTTTCTGTCATTTCAAAAAAGGGGCATGATGCATACTGGTCATATTGGTTATGGTCTTGTCTATGAATATTGAATTTTGAAAAAAGGAACTCTCTGTATTCTATGTAAAGATGGCGTCTCGAAATAAAAGTTGTTCTCTTATAAATGGATTTATTATTTAAATAAATCTACAATAGAACCCAGTCAATGAACAAAACACTAATGATTAAAACAAGAATAAAATGATCCGAACATCTTTATACAGATTCACACAGGCTAGTATCTGTAATATCCAACCTCTTTTTAAGTCTTTAGTTTTAGAAACCCTTCAAATAATAACAACGTCTAATATGTCATTAATTTTATTGTCAATGAATTACAGCGATACATGTAAATAAATTGAGTTTATTTTATTGGCGATGAGATAGACGCCGAACAATTCGCGCAGTTTTTGAGCGTTCAACAAGCGCAACAAGAACAAATATTAAAAATTCTAAGCATCGCACTTGCGAACACCGCGACACGAACAGGAGCTAGTTCCTCACACCCGGACACAACGAACAGCGTGACGAGCGCCAACACTTCCGTGCAGGAATCTAAATTTTGCAAGTTTCTTCGTCCGTTGGAAATCTGCAAATATCAAATTGCTTGAAATACCCCTATATATGGGGAAATTTTTAGGGTTTTTTTTTCTTCTTGTAGGCAACCCTATGATCCGACCAATTTATTGGACTTGTATAATACTAAGCTGGCTGTCTAATATATCTGTACTACGCAATTTGACCGGTTTGCATGTCAAAAGTCACGAAGTTGTTTTGAAAATCATTTATAGATTTTTCGTGTTTTATCAAGTTTTTTTTTTATGATACAACTAATGATTTAACTCAGCAACTTGGTTCTTGTGAAATTTGAGAAGGAAATAAGTGATCAAAATACAGAAAACTTGTACTTACGCATGAAATGTAACATTAGCTTCTTTTTGATCGGTTCGGCTTTTGCAGAATGCAGACAAATATACAGAACACAAACATCCCACCATTGTTTAAAGCACAAACAAACACCACACATCTGTTATTTGGCCGCTCATGTGCTAGAAACAAGTAATTAATAAGTAATTATTCGACAAAACCTTTGTTTACTTTTCGTCATAATACGACCAATTTGTGTTGTTCACTTGAGTAGATCAAAGTATGAAGTGTGCCATAACCCGACCATGAACAAAAGTCCGGTCGGTGATAAGGACAAAACATGATACTCTTTTCTATTTCCTCTTGTAGGAATCGCAATTAGGCTATCTTTCTCTTTCAATGTCAAATAAAAGCGTGTCAGCAGGGGGGTACAACTCAAAGTAAATCTGTCAAAAAATTTGAGTTTGACACGACGTATCCGATACGTTTGCATAAGTGCGAAAGAGAACTTGTCATGCGTTAAGAAGGGACAACATGATTCGTGACATTACAGAGGTCTCTCTGTATTATACTATTATTTACTCTGTGGTGTCAGGCCCTTGCTCCAGTGTACCTCTATCTCCTTTCCTACTTAAACTTCGTCGAGCTAAAATAATCCTAAATCTAATATTAACAGAGTCAATTTTACATTAAGTGTTGGTATTTTTGACAGTACTTGCTTCAGTTTAGTAAGTACCTATAGAACCTTCTTTCTGAAGGATTGGAACTCCAGGAAAATAAAATGAGCAGTGAATAATAACTCGCATGGAACTCGTAAAAATGTACCCACTTTTTGTGGGTGTTACATATGCTTACTAATAGAAATTAGTTTTATGTAGTAAACTACATAAAACTAAATATGCTATTACAAATATAAAAAATATTTAATACTAGTATATTCTTTGACTGAGGAGCCGAGCGTAGCGAGGCGACGAACGTCTCCGTTTTCACTGGTACGACGATTTGGCAGATTGATGTGTGTGTATTGGTTGGTTGGTTGGTTGGTTGGTTAGTGTCGGTCTAGAGGTCGCATTTTTCGTCCGATTGTGATGAAACTTGACATGTACGTTCCTTGATTTATTTTCCAAAAATTGATGAGGCATTTTTTTGATTGGGGGGAAAATGGGGGGAAAAGGGGGGAAGTTTGCTGTCGCGTTTTTTATGTTCTCCGAAGTCTACGGTTCACAGAACCACTAGTCTTATTGTCCTTCGAAATAATGTTAAACTAAAGTATAAATTGTATGTATTTATATTTTCTCTGACTAATACTGGTATCATGTGTTTAAAGAAATTACGGATAAATAGGATTCTGTATTAGACCTTGCTAGACTTCTGTACTAGACTGGCTTCTGTACTGAAGCTCAAGACAGGGAGAGCTGGCGAAAGCTGGGAGAGGCCTTTACTCTCGAGGAGGTCCGCTCATTCAAATAATTATAACTTATATATTTATTTATAACTTCATTCAAGAGTCGCTATTTTAGTATATTGTAAGTTACTACAAAAGACTGTATTTTTTATATAATGAGTCGGAATAAAAAGGCTTTTTTATTTTTTATTTATTTATTAGACCTTAATGCATATTCATTGTCAACTGTTTGTTTAAAAAACCGGCCAAGGGCATGTCGGGTCATGATCAGTGTAGGGTTCCGTAGTCCCGTTACAATTCATTAATTCTAAAGGTCGTTTCTTACGGGAAATTTGGCGGTGCTTACGTCATTTCAATAGGTTTTTAGAGTGATAACTCAAAAACGGCTCTACCGATTTAATTCATCATAGTTTTCATTGAAGTTAATTATTAGGCTTCTCTTTCATGAATTTTTTCAAAATTTTTGGACCCACGGTTCAAAAGTTAGATGGGGGGGTGTTTTAAAATTTCGGAGCTATTATTTGCGAAAATATTAGTTTTCTCCAAAAACTCTTTCAAAAGACCCTAATTCTTTTTAAAAGACCTATCCAACGATACCCCACACAACTGGGTTGGAACGAAAAAAAAAATTCGCCCCCCACTTCACGTGTACGGGAGGTACCCTAACAAAATATATTTTTCCAGTTTTTATTCTACTATTGTTGGCTTGGTTAATGCACATATTCAAACCAAATTTCACCTTTCTAGTGCCAACGGTCACTGAGCTAGACCGCGGACGGACGCACGGACATGGCGAAACTACATTATAAGGGTTCCTAGTTCACTACGGAACCCTAAAAAAATCATCCGCTGGCTGTATCGCACTGAATAGACCCTCAACTAGTCATATGAATATATATATCAGTGTTAGTGTTCCATAATTATATATATATGATCTTTAGGGCCTCAGCACAGCTGACGGTCTTTTTACCTCGATACAGCCGGGTAACGATTTTTCAGCGCCTGAAACGTCTGAATCAGACGATCAAAATTTGCTTGAAAATTATACAAAATCCAATAAAACTCCAATATTACAACTTCATTATTAGTTAAATATTTGCTGTGTGATGGAGTTATGTTTGCGATAAATCATTAATTTTAATGAATTGTTTATGTATTTTGAAATTAGAATACGGCAGCTGATGGGACGCGATTGGTCATGGATTGGATAGTTTCTGGCTTACGGTTCATGTAGCCGGGAAATACTTACAAGCTATGATAGTAAGCTATTTATTTTAGTAAAAGCGTGCATGACTTTTATTGCTTGAAATGTTATTTTAGTCAATCAAAACATCGCAATCCCAACTTTTTTTCAAACAGAGAAATCATGTAGTATATATGTATAGGTATTTTGTCATATTCAAAGCCAAGGAAGGAGGCGGAGAGCGATAACTGTGAGGACTCCGCCCATCCGTCCATATATTTATTTCGTCGTAGATATAAAGAAAGCCAAATCTGAAATCTGAAAAAGTACAAATAACACTTCTAGTTTAAAACGTCGTAGAACTATTACGTCCATATGTAAAGTGTTAGGTGATTCTTAATTTATTTGGTTATTTTGTCAATGTCAGTTCGACTTTCAGTGATCATAGGTTTTTTCCTTATTTTTAAGGTTTATTGTATGATCACAAGAATATATCTGCCGGGCTTTCAGGACGTTGCTGACAAACTAAAAAATAAGCCTTGCGCTACGACATGTTGGCGAAGGTTTTCATTTATTTACCACCTATGAAACATATATAGCTGTCGTAGCTGTCGTTGGCGTCGAGGTATTTGATCCGTGAATCAAGAGGCCCGGAGCCCCACGGCCTCACGACCAGGGGAACACTATTACTAAGAAAACACTAAGAAACGCACAGGGGAAGCCATTGCTGCTGGCCACCGGTTTTTATAACACGACGCGGGCGGTATGCCCATACCGCTTTATTTCTATTTATCAGCTACATGTAATTGTTAATAGATAGGTAGTTATAAGATTCTAGTTTGTGAAAGTGTTACTATAAAAGGCTGTTTAACAATAAATAAATCTTTAATATAACTATCTATGTACATTATAATTTCAAAGTGCCCTGTATAAATCTGGATTTTAATGAAGTCAAAGTATTGTATTGGGTTTTGATGCAATAATTCGAAGACCCCGGCGTGTAACTCAGTTGTCACTTCTTGTCTTGAATATAAAACAATACACTTTTCTGGGGAAAATGGTAGGTATGCCTTGAATCAATCATATCTTAATGATGCACAACTTGCACAAGAACCTGTAAAAGATGTTTCAACATTATTGGTTATTTTTCACAGTTTCATTGAAGCTATTATGATTGGAAATTGAATGTGAAATTGAATATGGCATAAAATTTTAACAACTTACCTTTTGTATTCATTTTGAGGTTAGAGATAGGTTGGTATTTTTATGTCGATTTAAATCAATTTCATTGTCTGTTAATTAATAAATCTTACATATATTCCGCAGTCTCTTTCTTGTGTCTAGATTTCTTTTCGAAAATTATTCTTACTGAAGTAGGTATTGATGTGGAAGTGTCAGTTTCACATATCGGCTTGAATTTTACGGTTTCTTTTTCTAGTTCCAGTTATTCAACTATGCAGTCTTCTTAACAATTTTTACTTAAAATAAGGCTTTGTCGATATTATTTCGTCAACTAACAATATATAACACAATAAATACGAATGTATTTCACCGTTTTCACCATGTTTTGACATCTCACTATAGAATTTGGTAGTGAAAGAGTTTTCTACAGTCGATACAGTAATTTTCGGTGACGTAAGTCAAATTTGTGTCTCATGGTACCGTTTTAATAAAACCTATCGAAAATAAACTGTGCTGCCATAGAGCTTTTGTATTTCTTGCTGTCGAAACTGATGGAAAACGTGACTAACGTGAGGGAAACGATTCGAAGCGCGTTTATACGTGAAGGTGTGAGGACAGATACGCAAAATTTATGACCTGTCTCATACTAGAGGCTCTGATCTGTCAGAAGTCATTCGTAGTTCTCGTCATAAGAAATATTCAAGTTCATGTCACACATGTATACAACTCACTTGAGATAAGTAATAATAGAACAACTGTCTGATCACTGTTGATCAGTTAAATCCACCTAATCATTCTAATATATTTTATCTTCAAAAAGGTACATAAGTAACTTTATCCCTTTATACATTCAAATATTGCACTGCAAAGTTTCATAAGTACAATACTAAAATATTAACTTCAAAATTCGCTATTTAATAATTATTGTATGCACATACTCGTATAGCAATATTTATTAATGGTACATCACCATTAAACAGATCAATTCATCGTAAAGGGTTTTTGAGTCTTTCTTCTAATTATGAATCAACATAATATTACATATACCTATGTAATGTATAAAACAGAACCATTAGATGTTTAAACTTGCACTTCTATAAAATGTTTCAATATCATATAGATACTTTATTGTGAATTGACATTTCTTGGACATTATTTATAAATATTTTCTGCCTACGCCATAAGAACTTTCACCTTGCATCAATATAATCGAACAAAACTAGATGTAAACCACATACGTACTCTTAAATTCACTTTGATACCAGATCACAAACTCGTTTAACCTCAGAAATGTTATCCTTAACAATTAACTTCTTAATTTATCATTACTTAAAACTACACTGATAGTGGAAATGCAATGCAAATGAAATCAAACACTCGCTTATTAAGAAAAAAAATTGCACGCCAATACTAAGTAGTTTTCTCAATTGCTATAAACTTCGTTTAATCGTGTGTTTTAAAGCTACCTGAATTGCAATTTTATCATGAATTCTTTTAAAAATTTCATTGCAAAAACTTCGTTAAACCATTTGTTTTAAAAGTACCTACACTGCAATTTTATCACGAATACTTTTCAAAATTTCATTGTTTAACTAATAATTAATACAACCGCTACAGTTACTTACTTAAGTTACTTGTATATTAAGCATATAGGTACTACAAAATATATTCACACACGAAAATCGGTTTATCGGTAATTCATAATTAATCATAACCCCTTTTTTTTCATAATGCAAATAACTTGCGAAGTCACAATTATACAAAACCAACTTGAAATTCTTTTGTGGGTTAGTGGTACGTTAACACTTCTGATTTATTGTATTTATCTCGTATGGTACTGTGGCTACTACAAACACCCATCAAGTACTTACAGTCAATCTGGTCTATTAATTCCTTTACGATGCTTACTGTTCGGTGGCCTCAATCCAAGTGAACAAGTCTGTCCGCGCTGTGCTCGCGCTCAACATTCTCTTCCCCTACCACATTCCATAACTACCGTGTTGTCAGGAGTATAATTTTAATTTCCCAACTACCCCGGCATTTAACTGGATGTCGTAATAAAGTTGCCACATCAAAATTATTATTCGCCTGTTGTATTAATTATACATATTAATATCAATAAATCATAACAGTAGTTTGATTGCAGTTTAAGTTACTATGCCGCTAACGCTTACATTTCATTAGAACAGCTCAGCATAGCTACATAAGTTGGGGAATACTGTGTTAAATGTTGACTTGAATCTTGCCTTTTACTGAAGAGTGAAGTTATCCGAGATAAGATAAAAATAAAATACCTGAGTCGGTTAAGTCGGTATAACTTTGCTGCTCAATCTTAAATCTTGGAATATGCAGTAATTACCTCGAACGATGCTGCTTCTGGGCCAGGAAGTATTAAAATAGGACGTCGTCAATATCAGTGCATTTAAGGAGTTCACAACCGCACTGATCGCGACATCTGGATCAAACGCGTGTCCTACCACCGGCGACAGAATACCCATTGTTAATTAACAGCCACCCAACAGATGCAACGGTTTTTATACGCCACAGAAAGTAAACATTAATACTTTATTTAGACACGGAAATATTGTACAGGTTAATTTGTGGCAGATGTTAATGAAAAGGTCTCATGAAGGTTAAATAACAATGTACGGTATAGCTACAACGTATATAGCTGGAAAAGTACCTGGCCGACTATTTAACAATTCGTGTCTATCAGCAGGTATCGACTACCTTTTAAAATAGGAAGCAAGAAACAATTTCCGGCCGGGATTTATAATTGTATAGCGGTACAACGGAACGTATCTCCAATTTCAGTTGCGTTGTACCGCTATACAATTAATGGGTGTAGATAAATAAGAATGCATCTTGTTGTAATAGAATATAAAGTAAGTTTTAGTTGGACTAAGCAAAAGATATACATATCTTTATCTACACCCATATCACCTATGACCTTGTAAGTCGATTGGTGCGACTGTGGGTATCAGACGTCCCCAGGATGGCCCTCAGACCACGGCAACGCGATCTGTTGGCTGTGCCGGCGGCACGCACCGTGTCGCGCTTGAATTCCCCACTGGTACGCGCCCTCTCACGACTGAATGCGCTCTTGGCATCATCACCAGAGTGCGATCTGACTGCGTGGCGATGGGCGGCTGTGAGAGTGAATGCCTGAAATTCTGTGAGGTGATTGGACAACATTCCTTTCACTGTACCAATGTAATTATTTAGTTTAACTTTCATAACGCATTAGTTCTTACTGTAATGTTATGTAAATATGTTTCACAATAAAATAAAATAAATCATAAACCCTCCATGATGCTTTCAAAAACCGCACGTTATAACCACCATAAAAATAAATTGGTTCGTTAGTAGTTAGAACAAATGTCTTATCTGTAACGATGTTATTATTATCAAATAATAAGCAAAAATTCGATATCATTATGAAAATCCGGGCGGGCCCCGCCTGCCGGCACGTGCCTCCCGACCGCCGGCACAATCGAGTTGGCCATGGCGATGGCAGTGCAATCCGTGCAATGGCAGTCATTCAATCATCATTTCGGGTTTATAATATGTGTGTAGATAAAGCAGTGTATGCCACTGTACGTAAGTAGGCCTTAAAACACTCGTGTGATCTTATTATTAAAACCACACTCGTGTTTTAAGGACCCCTATTACGTAACAGTTACATAAACTAATATTTGGTCATAATCATAATTACGCTAATATCATAATTTCCCTATAATATGTCCAGAAACGATAACCTAACGGCCTATATTAAGAAAACTGTATATGTGGTGCATTGCATCGTAAAATTTTACTTTAGAATATCTATCGATGATCGATACTTTAGTTACATTCAAAAACACCTACGTCTTCTAGTATACAGAACCCAGAAGATTTTTGAAATCGGAATGTATTTGAAGTATAGGTACTAATGGCAATCTATATCGTCATGATTTTGATTAGAAATCTAATTGACCATGGAGGTGCAATGGCGGTCATTCTAATGAATGCTATAGTAGTTTATGTAACTGTTACGTAATAGGGGTCCTTAAAACACGAGTGTGGTTTTATGAAACGAACGAAGTGAGTTTCATAATAAGATCACACGAGTGTTTTAAGGCCTAATTACGTACAGTTGCATACACTGCTTTATCTACATACATATTATAAACGCTATGACGCGTTCAAAAACTGTTAAAATGGCAGCCATTTCACAGATTGCATCGCCATGGCCAACTCGATTGTGTCGGCGCGGCGCGTGCCGGCGGTCGGAGGATCGCGCGACGCGGCTGTCGAGGGCCGGATTTTCATAATGATATCGAATTTTTTGCTTATTATTTGATAATAATAACATCGTTACAGATAAGACATTTGTTCTAACTTCTAGCAAAACAGTTTATTTTTATGGTGGTCATAACGTGCGTTTTTTGAACGCATTATGGAGGGTTTATGATATGGGTGTAGATAAACACGTTTAATTGAGGAAGAGGAATCCTAACGCGACACTAGAGCGTAGCTAGCCGACCCCTGGACTAGATAATAGTTAAGCAGTTTACATATATATTGCCTTTAATTAGGTTGCTAGAAATCAACATAGATAATTTAGAGCCTTGACAAGTGGTATTAACTATACACCTAGTCTATAAGCTTATTTATTTAAATACCACGACGGTGGCAAACAAGCATACGACCCACCTGATGGTAAGCAGCTACCGTAGCCTATGGACGCCTGCAACTCCAGAGGGGTCACATGCGCGTTGAAGACCTTTTACAAAAAGGAGGATTCACTGTGTTGACGGCTAAAGGAACAAGAGGGTCCCTCGTGGTCAACACACTGGGTCCTCTTCGAGCTCACCAGCAGGAACACAACACTATGAGTAGGGTCTAGTACTACATAGCTGTGACTTACAAAAAGTATATCATTTCATTAATTTCTATGACAGAATGAAACACATACCTATTGCCAGTTCATGTTAAAAACCATCATGATATCTGGGATATTGGTGGTCGGGAGTCCTTTTACGCAATGTTCAATCAGACTGATTGGAAATAACTACTGCAAATATGCAGGCGTAATGCCACCAAGCAAAGATCGCAAGATGCCAATCAATCAAAATGTCCTTCTTCACATTAATGCAAATTAGAAGACGACTCAACATTGCGTAAAACAATCAAAATTTACACATTGCGAATGACCAAATGCAAATGACACTGTTAATGAATCACGCGACGCAAATATACGTTAATCCTTTATTTTGGATAACTTGATTCATGTGTTTGGCAACGGCGATTGTAATTTTTTATTATTATCTCACGCGTGTATGAGATATAACTTCAAGATATAATCTTAATTAAATTTTATGACGACATATTGCCATCGAATTGGTCTCAACACACGATCACACGACGCAATGAACTTCGCTTTATTTACTAGAAGATTTCGAAGGAGGAGGTTCTCAATTCGTCGAAATCTTTGTTTTTGCTTGTTTTATGTATGTTCACGATAGACGTGTGCGCCGCGCCGGCGTGGCGTAGCCGCGCCGTGAGACCCACGCCGCCGCCGCCGCCGCGTATTTCAAAATCCACGCCGTTAGTCAAAATTTCAGGATTCGGAAAAAATTTGCCAACTCCAATGTCCGATCAAGGAACATTTTAACGTCGTGTATTGATGAATTAAACCATAAAAACATCTACAGATTGAAACAGTTAGGGTTTGGCTAGTTATTTCTCTTACGGGAGAGACGAGCAAGCAGGCTTCCACCCAGGTCACACCAATACCCTACGCATCCTCATTGAATGAACAGTGTGTCCTATGGCAGTCAGAGCTTTTCCTGGCATTTGTAGACTTTGAAAAAAACACCTTCGACACCGTGAAGTGGAGCGCGCTGTGGTCCAGCCTATCACAGGGCAACCCAAGTGCGTCATCTGCAATATTCGCTCCTTCTACGAAGGGAGTACAGGCAGGGTGCAGGGTGATCCATGAAAAAGTTAAAGGGAACGCCTATAAAGATAACTGCCGGTGTGAAGCAAGGATGCCTCCTATCACCGGCATCACCGCTGTTATTAGTAATTTTTCTCGATGATGTGATGAGAAAAGTGATCGGAACACCAAAAGACATTAACTGGGACCATGGAGCTGAAAGATCTTGATTACGCCGAAGACATCGTGCTGATTTTGCCATCTCTAGTCCATTTTAAAGCTAATCTTGAGAGCCTTCAAGAGGAAGAAGATGTGATGGACCTGCGAATCAACCGACGTAAAACTGTTGACATACGAGTAAAGTTAGATTGCACGGAACCTTTGTTGATCATAAACGATCGATTGGAATCAGATTCTAAATTTGTGTATCTCGGAAGTACAATAACATGTCGAGGAGGTGCAGACTAAGATATTGAGAGATTAAGATGATTAAGAAGGCAAAAGTTGAATTAGCGCAACTCCAGCTTATTTAAGATGCCAACGTGCTTACTCGGCACATTAAAATCTCCCTCTTCGAATCCATTATCAAGTCCGCGTGCTGCTCTTCGGCTGTGAAACCTGGAGAGTGACAAAGGGGCTGACACACAAGCTACAAGTGTTTGTCAATAAATCCCTTCGGTTGATCCTCCGCATCTTCTGGTCGAAGACTATAAGAAATAAGGATTTGTGGAGTATGGGTCATCACTCATCAGTCTCCATCGCGCAGGAAGTAGCGCTACGGAAGTAGATTGGACATACCCTTTGAAGAGATGCATTGAACAATGCCAGTATCGCTTTTGAGCAGCGGCGTCAAGATAGAATGCGTGCCAGCGGACGCCCCGCACACGTGGCGGAGGAGTGTAGAGACTGAGCTGCGACCCATAGGACTGAGCTGGAGACAGGCCAAGACGGTTGCTCAACATAGAAAGGCGTGGATGGATCTTGTGGAGGTTTTAACTGGTTACCTCCCTACCTAACTAAAATACTGTCACCAACACCAAAACCAGAATTGTATCACCAACAAAATTAGCCAGAGTACAAGAGTGTTTTCGGTGTCAGGATTGACCCTTAATGCTGAAGTGGATGTTTGAACTTACTGCGAGTCAAAAAAGGATCTTAATTTATCACAATTATGAAAAACATGAACATAAATGCGTTTTCCGTGAAGAAAACAAGCCTGTGGTGTACTAGAAAATTACCCTTAAATATATTTTTTACATGAACCATCACGGAGCAAAAACCGACCTTGACGCCGGCGTGGCGCAGCCACGCCGCCAAAAATTACCGGCGCGCCGCCGCCGCGGATTCTTATGGCGGCGCACACGTCTAGTTCACGATTAGTCGAAGACGGCTGAACCGATTTGGAAAACAATTTTTTTGTTTGAAAGAGTATATTTCACAGTTGATCCCATTGTCATCAGGTTAGGATCCTGGAAAAATGGAGGGACAACTATTATAGGCGCACCAATAAATTATAATGATTAGTGATCGGATACACTACCTATGTTTTCCGCCGTGTTGCACCCTTAAATCCGATCACTAATCATTATAATTTATTGGTGCGCCTATAATAGTTGTCCCTCCATTTTTCCAGGATCCTAACCTGATGACAATGGGATCAACTGTGAAATATACTCTTATTTTTTGAATAATAGTCGTTAATGCGTTTACATGTAATGTAATGTTATTTACATGTATTTCTTGTAACTAAAATAAACGTGTGTCCTAAAATCCCGAAGATAAAAAAACCATGTTGCCCCCTAAAATCTGTTCAGTGATAATGATTGAAGTAGGTAGGTATTTTTGACAATAGCTCGAGCATTTTCTTTTGGAAAGGAGGAGGCTAAGTGAAGTCGATTCTATTTTTAACCGACTTCAAAAAAGGAGGAGGTTCTCAATTCGACTGCATTTATAACCGAGTTCAAAGGACGTTCAAACGAACCTCAACCGTATGGTGGTAGACCACGTTTTTGGCCTGCTGTACCTCTTAATGTAGCCAGCTTGATTTTATACAGCCTAGAGTTCTAAAACATTTTTTCTCCAATGTGCTCGGAAATGTTGACCATACTGTAGCAAAATGAGTACGTGAAGTTCTTCATTTTTTACCAAAACGAATTAAATGATATTTGTTAAGTAGTCGGATGAAAAGTTTAAAAGGTAAAAAACAATACAGCAATGGATTTTATTAGTCAACGCCTAAAATATGTAAAAGTTTTGAACCTTATTACAATGCAGTAAGGCGCAAAAGTGTACACATATTTATGGCGTTAACAAAACACTTCTCGTCCGCTAAAACAGAACAATAATGATTTTTTCTCCAATGTGCTCGGTATTTTTCAGCTTACTGTAGCAAAATGAGTACGTGAAGTTCTTCATTTTTTACCAAAACGAATTAAAAAAAATAAAAATCATTATTTACCTGTTTTAGCGGCCGTGAAGTAATTTGTCAACGCCATAAATATGTATACACTTTTGCACCTTACTCCATTGTAATAAGGTTCAAAGTGTATACATATTTTAGGCGTTGACTAGTAAAATCCATTACTGTATTGTTTTTTACCTTTTAAACTTTTCATCCGTCTAACAATAGTACATTATTGCAGAGGACGGGAAAGGGAAATTCGTGGACGAGCGATTTTTTCGGACGAAGCGCAGCTGAGTCCGAAAAAATAAGACGAGTCCACGAATTTCTATTCCCGCCGAGGCATATATAGTGCTTTTCTCTAAAAGTGCGAGGAAATAAAGTAAAGTAAATGAAATAAATTACAGATTTTGGTTACGTTATTAGTCATGAATTAGCTTCCCTCTATAAAATTTCTTTAAAGTATTAAGAACTATGTATACTGCCAATTTTCATTCAAATAATATTTAAAAAGAAATTTTCGTCAAAAGCTATTTAAGACAGTATTAAATATGCTCCTTTTATGCAACAGATACAAGATTAAACGGCTATTAGACATTGCAACCTGCAGGGCCCAATCTGTTGTATACCCTGCCTCTCCCTAACCCTCCTTCAGCTCCCTACGACCAACCTGGCCCTGCAGGTTGCAATGTCAAATAGCCGTTTAAACCTTAAAAATAGTTGTTTTGTCTATGATTGTATTAAGCCTCATTCGCACGATCAGACGCGGTGCTATGACAAAGAACGAGACAACCAAGGTTTTTGATCTAACTATCTCGCTCTATCCTACAGTTTGAAGGGATTGCCGTTCAGACGGTGTATAGACGTCGCTTAAGTATTGGCTGTTTGAAATGATATTTCTTAGTCGGATGAAAAGTTTAAAAGGTAAAAAACAATACAGTAATGGATTTTACAAGTCAACGCCTAAAATATGTATACACTTTGAACCTTATTACAATGGAGTAAGGTGCAAAAGTGTATACATATTTATGGCGTTGACAAATTACTTCACGGCCGCTAAAACAGGTAAATAATGATTTTTATTTTTTTAAATTCGTTTTGGTAAAAAATGAAGAACTTCACGTACTCATTTTGCTACAGTAAGCTGAAAATTTCCGAGCACATTGGAGAAAATATCATTTCAAACAGCCAATACTTAAGCGACGTCTATACACCGTCTGAACGGCAATCCCTTCAAACTGTAGGATAGAGCGAGATAGTTAGATCAAAAACCTTGGTTGTCTCGTTCTTTGTCATAGCACCGCGTCTGATCGTGCGAATGAGGCTTAATACAATCATAGACAAAACAACTATTTTTAAGGTTTAATCTTGTATCTGTTGCATAAAAGGAGCATATTTAATACTGTCTTAAATAGCTTTTGACGAAAATTTCTTTTTAAATATTATTTGAATGAAAATTGGCAGTATACATAGTTCTTAATACTATAAAAAAAAATTATAGAGGGAAACTAATTCATGACATTGAAAGCTAATAACGTAACCAAAATCTGTAATTATTTCATTTACTTTACTTTATTTCCTCGCACTTTTAGAGAAAAGCACTATATATGCCTCGGCGGGAATAGAAATTCGTGGACTCGTCTTATTTTTTCGGACTCAGCTGCGCTTCGTCCGAAAAAATCGCTCATCCACGAATTTCCCTTTCCCGTCCTCTGCAATAATGTACTATTTTTTTTTTACAAAAACTATTTAAAACGGGATATTTACCATGTGAGTTTTTTGTTGTGAGCTTCCGATATTTCGGCACAGTTGCATGTTGCATGTGTGCATGCATGTTGTTTATTTTTTTTCAAACAGCCAATTACTTAAGCGACTTCTATACCGTCTAAACGGCAATCCCTTCAATCTATGGGATAGAGCGAGATAGTGATATCAAAAACCTTGGTTATCTCGTTCTTTGTCATAGCACCGTGTCTGATCGTGCGAATAAGGCTTAAACAATCATAGACAAAACCACTTTTTTTAACCGACTTCAAAAAAGGAGGAGGTTCTCAATAGGGAATAATACGCAAAACTCTGCGTAGGGGGCGGCCCTACCACAAAAGGAGGGCCTACCGCGAAACACGAAAATAAAAGTTTCGTTACCTGGTTCTCTGTCACTCTTCCATATTAGAGCGATAGAGAGGCAAATGTCAAAATTTCGATTCTCTCGTTTCACGATAGGCCCTCTGTAAACAAACGCCTTGGTGCACAAATGACATATTTATTCGTTATAAATTATCTATGAAAACTTGTAAATAACTGTTTAAGGCCTAGTATGTATTAAGAACTCTATGGTTTACCGAAGTGCTAGTGCTGCACTCTGGTGGCAGAACATTGCAGTAATATCCCCTATTCGACTGAATTTTTTTTTGTCATCATTATGTTTTTTTTTCACCGACTTCAATTTCATTGAGGAAGGAGGTTTGGTGTTTTTTTTTTATGTATGTTCACTGATTACTCCGAGACCCGTGGTCCGATTTGAGTAATTCTTTTTTTGTTCGAAAGGATCTACATCCAAGGTGGTCCCATATTAATCTGGTGCTGTTCTGATGATGGGGTCCATGAGGAATTGAGGGAACTCCTCAATTTTTAAAGGCCCATGTATGATAATTTGGATGTTTCTTAAGCAACTTAAGCACGTTCTCACGAAAATCACAAAATTTGATGGAGTGGACCTGATGATGATGATTGATTTGATGATAATGATGAAGATTTTTTAAATGTAGGATGTTCAGCGATTACTCGGAGACCCGTGGTCCGATTTGAATAATTCTTTTTTTGTATGAAAATAACTACCTTGAAGATAGTACTACGTTAATCTGGTGCTGTTCTGATGATGGGATCCATGAGCAACTGAGGGAACTCCTCAATTTTTAAAGGCACGTCTATGGTGATTGGGGTGTTTTCTTAAGCTACTCCAGCATTTTCTCACGGAAACCACCAATTTGATGGAGTGGACCTGATGATGTTGATTCATTTCATGATAATGATGAAGATTTTTTAAACTGTAGAATGTTCAGCGATTACTCGGAGACCCGTGCTCAGATTTGAATAATTCTTTTTTTGTATGAAAATAGCTACCTTGAAGATAGTCCTATACGTTAATCTAGTGCTGTTTTGATGATGGGATCTATCAGCAACTGAGAGAACTCCTCAATTTTTAAAGGCACGTGTATGTTGATTTGGGTGTTTTCTGAAGCAACCTAAGCATTTCCTCTCGAAAACCACGGAGTGGACCTAATGATTAAGTCCATATATGATACGTGGAACTTTCCTTACATTGAAAGGGTGTATTATGAACTTTTTGATATATCTTTACCGATTATTACAAGACTCGTTGTCCGATTTTGATAAATATATAACCACTAAAAATGGAAAAATAAAAACTTTTTACAAAAAAAAGATAACCGACTTCAAAAAGGATAAAATGAATAATTATATTATTTATATGCGCTACCAACTGATATGTTTGAAGTCGGTGCCAAGCCAAAAATTACAAAACCGATCAAATCAGCTTCAAGTGTGAACATCACAAAACATCGGTACTAATAATGCAAAGGTGAATGTGATTTCTTTCTGTTACATTTTCATGTCTAAACTACTAATTCAATTTCGATGAAACATGACAGCCATATATTTTTACTCTGATAATACACATATACTTTGTCAATAATTAGAAAAAGGCAGAAATTACAAAAAATAATGTAGACTCGTAAGATTGGCTTTCCATCGAAAATTTGAATATCGTGCCTTTTTTCACTGACACGGCGGATATACTGGGTGTATCTGAGTATTCTGAGTATAGAAAAATTTACATAGCCATTCAATTCCTTAATACTTAGAATTCAACCTTATGAAGAAGGATAAATAGTTCAATCAAACCGAACCACGGGCTTCGTTCGAGGTACGGTTAGTCCGAACAGTGTGTTAACAAACATAAGACGCAAGATTATACTTTCGGTACCTACTTGCCTAACAGTTAACGTATGATCGAAACGAATGTATACTTACGTGATATCCATACCGTATTTATTAGATATACAGTAAACACATCGCCTCGTTCGTATTAACTCGTCTAAATTTGGCTTGGCACCGACTTCAAACATATCAGTTGGTAGCGCATATAAATAATATAATTATTCATTTTATCCTTTTTGAAGTCGGTTATCTTTTTTAACCGACTTCAAAAAAGGAGGAGGTTCTCAATTCGACTGAATTTTTTTTTTTTTTTATCATTTTTTTTTTTGTATGTATGTTACTCCATATCTCCGTGAATCGTGAACCGATTTTCAAAATTTTTTTTTGAATCGAACAGGTATAACCCCTAGATGGTCCCATTGTCACCAAGTCGGGATCTGATGATGGGATCCTGGAGAAATCGAGGGAACTCTTCAACTATTATAGGCACACCTATAGTGATTTCACTATTTTTTACAGCAACTCGGCCACTTCCTCTTGGAATAGCGGATCCTAAGTGAAGTCGGTTCTTTTTTTGTTTAAAATTATTATTATTTTGTAAAAAGTTTTTATTGTATGTATGTTACTCCATATCTGCGTGAATCGTGAACCGATTTTCTAATATTTTTTTTAATCGAACAGGTATAACCCCTAGATGATCCCATTGTCACCAAGTCAGGGTCTGATGATGGGATCCTGGAGAAATCGAGGGAACTCTTCAACTATTATAGGCACACCTATAGTGATTTCACTATTTTTTACAGCAACTCGGCCACAAAAAATCGCTCGTCCACGAATTTCCCTTTCCCGTCCCCTGCAATAATGTACTATTATGTCCTTGTCAACTTAGTATCAGTTTTTACATATCGTTAATTAAAACTGCGACGTACCAAACCGTATCATATCTGAGCCTGAAATCGATTTCACAGGAAATTATTAGCCATGCAATAAGAAAATTTATTCGCCATTGTCAAAAACATAATTACCATATTTCATTGACGCACCGCATTGTTATTACGTGACCAAGCATCTCTTCTCTACTGTTGAGTTTGCTTTACTTACCCAATCATCTTGGAAGCACATATTGTTTACAAAATTAAGATTTACAATGTACTCAACTAAGGGCCGGTTGCACCAAACTGTCTGTGAACGTAAACGTAATCGTAAAAAAATCTTGTATGAAAAGTTTGAGAGTTTTCTATGGGATGTCAGCTCCGTCGCCATATTTAACGTTTAACGTTGATGCGTCTGTTAATTGTGCGTGGTGCAACCCACCCTAAGTCTACCAGGGTCGCGTTTTATAAAGTTACAATTTACAATTTCGCTGTTTGCCTCTCTTTCTATCCAATATGTGTGCGTTGGAGCAGGTAGTAATAAAAATGAATTGATCCATATTTACTTAATTATCTATGGTTATATTTTCGCATAAGGCTCAAAACACACCAAGCGGAATAGAGGCAGTAATGTATGGAGCTTTGTCGATGGTAGCTTAAATTTGTCTATGGCCTGCATACATTACTGCCTCCATTCCGCTCAAGTGTGTGGTGAGCCTAACTTTTACACAACCAAAGTACTTTTGTCAGTTCTCTAAAAACAAGAGACTATCTGAGATACATATCTAGGAGATAATTACTTAAATGTGTAATAAACAGCTCCACATATCGCTATTTCATGTTACTAATGTAATTTTATGCGATGCATCACTAGAGAGGTTAATATTGATAGTCATAAAAATTATAGAATCTGGTTGACCTAGAAGCGTATTGAGCGGATTTGGAGGACGTAATTTTGGCCGTAGTCTGTCATCGTTCCCTACACATTTTCACCAAAATACACGATAAAACTGCACTCATCACTCATGATCATTACATGGTTTCGAGAGTTGCCTTTAAAATCAAAGTTATTATTTAGAGCAATGACTCGTAGTTACAGTGTCCGCGAGGCAACCGGATGGCTCGCGGTATTTGAGCTCCCGACGTGTTATGGAACCACCCTGTCTAACCCGAACTGACCCAACTTGGACTTTGTTTTTCACCCCCTCCTTTCAAATTCCAGTCTGCATGTGATGAAGAACGAGCATGGAAATTGCCATTCACCCAGGCTGATCGGTTATCGGCCGGTCAGAGTTGGAAGCCCAAGTAAAGCAAAGGTGGTTCGAGGTAAAAATAAAGTCCATGTTGTTCCACGTCGTGAGCTCAAATACCGAGAGCCATCCGGTTGCCTTTCGGACACTATAACCACGCGCCATTGTTTTAACTATATATATGGTTAGTAAGCACATACTCGTCTGTGCGAAACGGTCAAGTTGCATTTCCTTGTTACCGAGTGTTATTCTATTATATATGTACTTTACTTACTCGTTACGTGAACACGTAACGCATACACAAGAAGCAAGTATTTCACCCGCAACGGAAGTTCGGTTCGCACCGAATGCCCTTTGGGTCGCGGCATCTCCCATATACCCGTACGTGTTGACTTTAAATGCTTACGTAACGTAAGTCTAACGTGATCAATTACTGATTTCGTGCTGGGCCACCGTTACTGTGGATAACGAAAACTTTCTCTAGTATGTTTGGTTTAGGTCATCGCTTAGTTTGGTAAATCGAAAGATCTGCAGACTCATTCGCAATACATCTTACGCTCGCCTTCTAAACCAACTTATTCTAATTGAACTTTTAATCCATAATCGTTACGCGTAGACACTTTTACACTGGTTTAACGTCAGTAATGTATTCGATATCTGTTCAGAATAAGGAACAATCCTTATATGCAATAGAACTTAGAAGTGCATCTCGAGACTCGACTGTTTACTTGATTTCAATCTAGAAAACACATTTTAACTGTGAAGGACTTATCTTACGCAATACGAGTACACATGCATCTGTTGATCGAGGTCAAACGGTTAGGTAACTTTGGTTTTTGATGCATATTGAAGATTTCTAAGAAAAAAATTGTCAAGTCATCAAAGTAATAAAACAGCAATATCCTTCAAACATTCCTAAGTTTAGTAGATACAGTCGATGCCGATCGACGTGTCTATTTGATTCATTCCTTGAAGAGACAAAAAAGCGTTAAGAGTAGGTACCATCTCTATAAAGTTGCAGCGTTCTACATTGGTTATGAACTCGTCGATGAAACAGAGGAAGGTATAAGGATGTATTTAGAGTGACACAGACGCTTGTTTACAACGGGACTGACTTGGTTGCGGTTTTTGGCGAAGGGTCGGTGATACACCTGCGACAGTTCTTAGCATACAGATATTATCTAGTAAGGTTAATAGAGTAGGTACTTATACTTATTCTGTCTTATTATAAACAATTGGTTATTATACTAAAGGCCTAGTTACACCTAACGAGTACAGTGGCGAGACAGCAAAATACCACTCGGCCGAGAGAGTAAAATGGCCCGGCCCAGTACTCGGCGATGTGTTTACACCTTGCGAGTACTCGGTCGAGAGTACTGACTCGCCACTGTACTCGGTAGGTGTAACCAGGGCATTACAGTGAAGAAATGGTTACAGTGCGAGTCGATGTAACGTTCATACTTATTCATTAAATGCTGTAGGTGCACACACAGCGGTAGGAAACATGGTTATCATAAAGTCATTAAAAGCTCGTCCCGCTAGACTAGAGGTTAAACGTCTCAAATCTATCATTAGCGATGTTCTCTTCACGAGCAAAACATCATGTTAAGGTAAATGTTGAATAATTCTTCTGCGGTTGACAACTTATTGGGACAGTTGTGTCAAAAAGTTTATTTCGGTCATGGTCGATGCAGCCAGCAGACTTTTATTTACGTAGGTATACTTGAATGACGTACTTGTATAGTTATGAATTAAAGGAGACGCTACATGCGTTTTATTTTAGTATGATGAGATTATAAGAGAGATAATGTGCAATTGTGCATGTTCTTATCTCTGTATGTTCATGCAAGTTCTATTCTTATCTCTCATAACTACTGAAACAGATTGACCGATTTATAGGCAATATGATTTCTGAAAACTATGTGATATGAACGTAATGGTATATAACAATGATACATTCAACATGATTATTGTAATAGTAGTGTAAGACACTCGAGATCAAACATTTCGGGCCAGTAACATAAACTTTAATATCTTTAAAATTAATATCTTTTGAGATATTCAAGAAAATGCTAGTGACTAGAAACTTTTGCTCTCGAGTGTAGTAGACGTTTATTTTATATTAACTGTGGCTGTTGTTGACAGTTAATTACACAGAATCCGACATCTCTGGTTTTGAAAAGAGTAAGCAGGTATGTAACCGTATCATTTTCCTCATAGGTTACAGTATCTGTGTCTGAATGGGGTTGCTATAGCATGTACTCGTACCAAATTAGCTAATTTCTTAGAACTAACACTTGCGTTCGCGCCATTCTAAAGGCCAATCAGCCGGCCCTGGCGCTTGGAACTTCAATACCGGCTGTTGACATCACGTTACCCAATAATTGTTGTCAACGACTTGAAACAAAAGCACGCCGTGAACCGCGGCTTTTCGTTTTAATGATTTACAAGAAATTAAAAGCTTGAGCCATCCTCCTACCATTTGTCTCGGCTAAATTGAGCCTGGGGTCCGCAGCCTAATTCCATGAATTGCTGTAGGCACTAGGTTTTATGAAAACGACTGTCATTGCCATCTGACCTTTCTTTCATTGTAAAGCGACTGCTAGGTAAATATCAAATGATATTTCGTATACAGCGTGTATTTTTGATATTACCACATAAGCTATGGGTAGTTAGTATAGACGCTAATAAACATACTTCCATATGTTTTATTAAAATTTTACGACTTTTATTTTTCCATATAAAATATTTCAGCACGCAATGTATTGCTCCTACCTGATTACTTTGCCTTTAAAACGTCACAATTGATATGTGTCACATTGTACTGTATACGCAGTACATTGCTGAGTGAAATAAATTAAAAAATTAATTACTCGGTGTTAATTAACAATTAACTAAATATTTATTGCAATGTCGATTTAAAACATCAAAACCTGCTTCTGGTTTCCTTTTGTGGTAATATCAAATATACACGCGGTATAAGTTCCGAAAAACTCAGTGGTACGAGCCGGGGTTTGGACCTGAGGCCTCCGGATTGAAGATCGGCTATTTTTAACCGACTTCAAAAAAGGAGGAGGTTCTCAATTCGACTGAATATTTTTTTTTTTATCATATTTTTTTTTTTGTATGTATGTTACTCCATATCTCCGTGAATCGTGAACCGATTTTCAAATTTTTTTTTTGAATCGAACAGGTATAACCCCTAGATGGTCCCATTGTCACCAAGTCGGGATCTGATGATAGGATCCTGGAGAAATCGAGGGAACTCTTCAACTATTATAGGCACACCTATAGTGATTTCACTATTTTTTACAGCAACTCGGCCACTTCCTCTTGGAATAGCGGATCCTAAGTGAAGTCGGTTCTTTTTTTGTTTAAAATTATACTGTCAGGCTTCCAGCACTTCAAATTAACGCTCGAGCATAGTTTGTAAGAAAACGCTATTATTTAGTAAGCATGTTTAGGTAGCTACTGCGGAACTATGGCTGGAACTGCTCCAACCCTGTCCGGCCAGGGGCCCTTTTCTCAAAAGCTTGTAAGTTGTATCTTGTACATACAGCGAAAGTTCCTTGCTAATAACCACTTATTACTTATATTAGGTAAATTAGAAATTTAGGAAAATCCCTGAAACGAAAATCCTGATTTGGAAACAAATATATATGTCTTTATACATTTATTAAAATACAAACAAAAGGACAAACAACAGTATATAGATAATTTTAAACAAAAAAAGAACCGACTTCACTTAGGATCCGCTATTCCAAGAGGAAGTGGCCGAGTTGCTGTAAAAAATAGTGAAATCACTATAGGTGTGCCTATAATAGTTGAAGAGTTCCCTCGATTTCTCCAGGATCCCATCATCAGATCCCGACTTGGTGACAATGGGACCATCTAGGGGTTATACCTGTTCGATTCAAAAAAAAAATTGAAAATCGGTTCACGATTCATGGAGATAATGGAGTAACATACATACAAAAAAAAAAAATTATGATAAAAAAAAAAAATCAGTCGAATTGAGAACCTCCTCCTTTTTTGAAGTCGGTTAAAAACTTACACTAATTAATACTACCTAGCCTGGGCTACGCACCTAGTATTAATTAATACTACCCTAGCCTACGTGGTTTAAACTATATGTACAAATGTCCCCTATGTCTAAGATCACTCGCTAAAAACATGCCTTTAAATGAAAAAAATCTTTTAATCGTTTTAATGCTACGATGTCACAGAGAGACACACATAGTGGTCAAACTTATCACTGCTCAATCAATGCGTCGGGGGTTAATAAAGGGTGCCAATATGTTCTTGTTACAAATTTCTTTTTCTTGCAAAAGTTATTAGTTAGGGAGGCGAGGTAGCTAAATGGCGTAATTCAACGGCGCCGTCGAGACCTATCAAAATCGAAAGATAAAATAATTTCGAAAAGAAAAGCTCGTATGGCAAAAACCATTTTAGCGGTGGGTTTGGCGTGTACGGTTTTTCAAAAATGTTAAAAAAAACAGTTACTTGGGCATTCTCGAGCGCGTCAGATATTCATACTACGTATGCCCCGAGTGCCTCTGATAACAACGGTATACTAATCTGCCGGTTTGCGTGGTGGGGGTAGGCATATAAAGTAGTCAAAAATGCAAAAAAAAAAAATTTACTCGAGCGCGTCAGATTTTCGGAAGGGGTGTTAAGTAGGCCCCAAGGAAGCTCCCTTTAAAAAAACTGACGATTTCGGCGTGACGATAAGTTGCGATGAATTTTTGAAAATGCAAAAAAAAAAAGTTCTTTTGAAATACTCGAGCGCGTCAGATTTTCATAGGGGAGGTTTATCTCGGTATCCTGAAAGCATATTTTTTTAATCTGACAAAAATGTTGGTGGGTTCTCTTAATCTGACCGAAAAAGGTTTAACTTTCAAGTCAAAAAGTTTTAACTTTGGACAAAAATGTAAAAACACCTTTTTTGTGTAAAATAAAATTACCTTTTTTGTTTACTTAAACTTTTTTTGTAAAATGTGTCGTTCGCGATTTATATGCCGTAACGCGTTCTTAGGAAGACGAAATGGCTCCTCCACACTTCCGGTCATGCGGAAACCGGCAGATTTTGTATTTTTAGTAAGTTTTATATTATATTCTTCAAAACAAAATAAAAAAAAATCGCGCTCGAGAATGCCGGATTAACGTTTTTTTTTTACAAGTTCGCGACCCTATAACTCGGCGGCGTCAAGGACTTATCGTCAGATTAGTTAAATTTAGTCTTTAAACACTAAAATCAACCCCCAATATCTTAAACTGACGCGCTGGAGTATTTCAGACTATCCATTTTTTTTTACTAATCTGATCGTCTATCCTAGGCGCGCGTCACTACATATAGAGCTAAATACTTTACAAGGTTGTTCTATTAGGTCTAAGGTATCTCTCATATCTTAAACTGCCACGCTCGAGTATTGCAGAAAATTCCCCTATTCGCCTCCCTAACTATATCCACAGCTCAACGAGACGATTCTAATAAACCGAAACATAATGAACTTCCATTGTTTTAACAGTTTTATCGCAGAATTATGACCATCTTCAATCTTCATCATCAGACCAGCTGGAGCTATGCAATATTTTATGGATGATAATATTGCATTGTCAAGCGTTATCCAAATGGATGCAAAATTTCAGCTCAATTGGTAATCGGGAAAGGAATTAAATTTAACTCACAAGATTTGATTACAGACAACGGGACAGACGGCACCGTATGACCAACTTCGGTCGCCATCGTCAGACCAGCTCCATGTGATCATAATAATGCATTGTCACGCGATATACATATGCGAGAAAAATTTCAGCTCAATCGGAAATCGGGGTAGGTCAAAGACTATTCAAAATTTTGGACTACCCAAGAGCTTCTGACCTAGTCTGAATAATAATTTTAAACAAAAAAAGAACCGACTTCACTTAGGATCCGCTATTCCAAGAGGAAGTGGCCGAGTTGCTGTAAAAAATAGTGAAATTACTATAGGTGTGCCTATAATAGTTGAAGAGTTCCCTCGATTTCTCCAGGATCCCATCATCAGATCCCGACTTGGTGACAATGGGACCATCTAGGGGTTATACCTGTTCGATTCAAAAAAAAATTTTGAAAATCGGTTCACGATTCACGGAGATATGGAGTAACATACATACATACAAAAAAAAAATAATGATAAAAAAAAAAAATTCAGTCGAATTGAGAACCTCCTCCTTTTTTGAAGTCGGTTAAAAACTGTCGCAACATACTCGTACGTTCTTATTTCTTAACTATTAGGAACAATAGGATCAAATTCTAGGTCTGTCCAAATAGGTAATAACAATTGGATGTCAGATTTATAAGCGCATGTCTCTTTCAATAATCTAATCGATGTATCTAAATCGATCAATGTTGCAGGTTGTAAACATAATCGATTATGATAATCTACCTGTTGAAAATAACAATCGGTAGGTGCTTCGCCCACAAAATCCTTTCAAAACATGTTCGACGATCGGAAGAGAATCTATTCAAAATTGAGCTCTAATCAAAATTGGCCTCTATATGTTTCTTCTCAAGATTTATTTTAAAGTGCATCTGTTAAGTTATTAAGTGCATTTGAACGTTAAACTTCGAAGTTTAGTCCATATTATTGTTCCAATTATAACAATATATATATTATTGCGTAATGGGCCATACTTTCTTGAATAATAACGCTCTGCCTCTCACTAGATAGCCATCATGAGAGCTGCAATAGAAATTCGGAAACAATTAAATGTCATAACAATATTGTTTGAGCAGATTTTGTAGGTTTATTCATATGATGAACTTGTCTTGTTAGGCCGGGTGGGTTGTAAATGCAATCAAAATATCGACTTATTAAATATCGACTTTTTTGCGTAAGCTACAGAACTGATATCAAAAGTAACGACTTAGTTGAATGCAATTGGAAGTTGTAACCGCAACTCAAGGAATGTTAAAGTATAAGTCATGGTATAAGAAGACAAGTATAGCACTCACTATGACACAGACACCACTTCGCTTTTCAAACTTTAAATTTTGGGATACGTTTAACTAAGTTAGTGGCCACCTTGCAGAGTGCAGGACCAGCTAGCCTAACATGGTCTGGTTTTTATTGCCTGTCACCATAGCTGTCACGTTTTAACAAGTAGGTATGTAAGCGCGAAAGTGACGCATGACGCGATAGGCGATAAAATGGTCACCATAACAACTTCCAACAATACATAACTTCGAACAATATGGCTAGTTATTGAAATAGGCTACCTAATGATTCCCCGAAATATTACTCGCAGATTTTCGATTCGCAGACAACGACTCGCCGAACTACGATTCGCAGAATGGTTTATTCGTAGGTGTATCGTTTGATCGACTAACGTTTCGCAGCTCTATGGTTCGCAACCAATGATTTTATATATACTAGATAAGAAATCAGCACTCCAAATGTGGCACAGTAAAAGCTGTTGCAACGCGACCGATTTTCCCGAAGAGAGCCGAGCCCGAGCCGAGCGAAGCCCGATCGTTCCGAAAAGTCTATTTACAAAGGACTAACAAACGTTTCGTTAAAATATTACCAGTGTAAGCAAGACTAGGGATTAAGCTGAAATGCTACAGCATGAAGGTCAACGTACTATAGGCACAAATGGCGATAGGAAGTGAAGGTTTCGTAAATTTAAACCGAACTGACAGCATTGAGGAATAAGGCCAGTGGAGTAGTTGTTGTTTTTTTTTAATTACGAAAGAATGAAAATAATTAAAACTTATTTAGTAAATTTTATTAACATATGTTCCACAAGTTATTAAAATATGGTGATAAAATTAAGGAGAGTGATTACTTTTGTCTTCGTTTCAAAATGAAATTTAAGTAACCCCTCCGCAAGGGTTAGACCTTGGTCGTGTTTTATAAAGTTACAATTTACAACTTCGCTGCTTGCCTCTCTTTCTAGCAAATCATACGTATGATTTGTTAGAAAGATAGGAAAAGCAGCGAAGTTGTAAATTGTAACATTATAAAACACGACCCTGGTAGCCTGCCCTAAATGGCACCAGTTTTTTTATTCATGATAACTTTATTCTTAGATTTTAGCCAGTATGTAGAAAGCGGGATTCTATTGCTTACACTTACTTTTTCATCGCGGGTTCATGGTCGCAGGCTCACAGGCTAGGGGTTGTACAGTCGACATCAAAAATATGTTTTTTGGACCTTATTAGTCTTATTACAAAGGAGTAAGGTGCAAAAGTGTAAACATATTTTAAACGGGTTCTTCTAGAGGGCTGTCACTTTGCCTACACATAGTCCTAGCGGTACGCAAAAAATCTACAAATGTTGTTAAAAGCACGAAAATCGGAGCGATTGAAATTTAATAGTTCATTATTTCATAATATTTTTAACAACAATATGACAGGCAATATAATAACATACACACTATACAAATCTATTAAAACGAACTAATACGCGAAATAGGTATAATTATGAAGTTATCAATATTTATTACAAAAGTTTCATAATTTTTTTTATTATAAATAATAAATTAATTAATACAAGAGCGACTCCATTGCTCTTATGTGCCATGTGATTTTTGAACGCCAGATGAATGACAGGTGAAATTTAATCATATATTTCTTTTAATTTGTAATACAACCTTAACGATGTTAAAAAATTCGCACTGGCCGGTTACACATTTTTTGTGCTATATTTTCGGAAAATCTTGTTTGTGTCTGCGCCTCTATTATATTATAACTCAATGTTCGCAACCTATTCAGTTCGCATCTGTTTCAATTCACAGAACTATTACTGGAAGAAATTCATTTGGCAGAATAATCATTTCGATTCCGTAACCTTTAGTAGAGTAATGTTTAGAATTTTACACAATTCGTTTTTTAGGGACTGTAAAAGGCCAAACACGTTAACGATTCAAATATGGTTTGCACCATGCGTGCAAGTGAACTCTGCATTAAAAGCAAATCCCTAAAACTAAATTTTATATCGTGTTGTTAAGTTAAAATTACCTACTTATTGTATAAATAAATATGTAATAAGTAGGTATAAATGTAAGTATTTATTTTTTAAACCACTTTTTCACTAAGAAAAAATCATACAATTTTGGTGTTTTTAGATTTCGTTCCCTATTGTATCAAAATGATTTACATAGATTTATATTTTTATTTTATTTATTTATATCAATTTATACAGGGTGTATTAAAAATACTGGTGATCCGTTTAAGGGCATAATTGGTATCGTGACTGGTTGTGACTAAGAAAAATTAGGAGAATTTTTTTTGGACGGGAAAAACAAATTCTATGGGACAGGACAGGACAGGGGCTCCCAGCCGGCCGACCCTCCATACTAAACCAAACATTTTTTTCGCGCGAAACCATTTTTTTCTTACTTTTTCATAATTAGAATACGATACCAATTACGCCCTTAAAAGGATCACCAGTATTTTTGTTACACCTTGTATTAATAAATTTAAAGAAATCAAATACGCTAGGGAAGTTCACGTTGCAGTCATTTTCGATACTTACTGTGGTGGTGTTACACACACACACAGATACACCACGACGCGAACGCGAACGTTCTTGTATGTGTCATATTCATCTAAATATATAAAAGAAGAAACTGACTGACTGACTGACTGACATATCAACGCACAGCCTAAACCGCTGGGTCTAGAGTTTCCAAATTTGGCATGTAGGTCCCTTATAAGGTCTAGGGGTGCACTAAGAAAGGATTTTTCAAAATTCACCCCGTAAGGGGGTGAAATGAGGGTCCAAAGTTTGTATGGGGAAACAAGATTTGTTAGACTATTTTATTTGAAACTTCACCGGAGTATTCCTAACAATAAATGAGTAAACACGTGTTTCAGCTTTTTTGAATATTCAACTCCTTAAAGGGGGAAATGGGGGTGAAAAAGTCTGAAAATCAATATGGGTATCGTTCCTATGGTTTATCGGGTCGCTGATTACGAAAACAACAACCATATTATCATACAACGTGGCAGGTGTAAAATATCATCCCCCAGGGGGTGAAATGGGGGTCCAAAGTTTGTATAGGGAAACAAGATTAGTAAGACTATTTTATTTGAAACTTCACCGGAGTATTTCTAACAAAAAATGAGTAAACACGTGTTTCAGCTTTTTTGAATATTCAACTCCTTAAAGGGGGAAATGGGGGTGAAAAAGTCTGAAAATCAATATGGGTATCGTTCCTATGGTTTATCGGGTCGCTGATTACGAAAACAACAACCATATTATCATACAACGTGGCAGGTGTAAAATATCATCCCCCAGGGGGTGAAATGGGGGTCCAAAGTTTGTATAGGGAAACAAGATTAGTTAGACTATTTTATTTGAAACTTCACCGGAGTATTTCTAACAAAAAATGAGTAAACACGTGTTTCAGCTTTTTTTAATATTCAACTCCTTAAAGGGGGAAATGGGGGTGAAAAAGTCTGAAAATCAATATTGGTATGGTTTCTATGGTTTATCGGGTCGCTGATTACGAAAACAACAACCATTTTATTATACAACGTGGCAGGTGTAAAATATCATACCCCAGGGGGTGAAATGGGGGTCCAAAGTATGTATAGGGAAACAAGATTAGTTAGACTGTTTTATTTGAAACTTCACAGGAGTATTCCTAACAATAAATATGTAAACACGTGTTTCAGGTTTTTTGAAAATTCAACTCCTTAAAGGGGGAAACGGGGGTGACCAAGTCTGAAAATCAACATGGGTACCTTTTCTATGGTTTATCGGGTCGCTGATTGCGAAAACACCAATGATTTTATGATACAACGTGGCGGGCGTGAAATATCATCCCCCTGTTGGGGTGCGATAGGGTTGAAATTACTAAATATCAATATGGGAGTCGATTTATGGTATTTTGGGACGCTAATTAAGTACGAAAATGGCATCAATTTCGAAATTTTTGTTAAAGAAATAATTTTACCTCCGGGAAAGGACAAAGGGTAGTTTCTATACCGAAAATCAGCCCTTAATGGGGTGAAAAGGGGATTGGAAGGTTGTATAGAGAATTTTTAACCGTTGAACCGATTTAAATGAAACTTGATATAATAGATAGTTTGAATCCCGGGAAACGACTAAGGGTTATTTTCATTGAAAAAATTAACCCGTAAAGGGGTGAAAAGAGGGTTGTTAGTTTATATAGGATTTTTTCACAGCTGAACCGATTTAGATGAAACTTGGTATACAGATAGGTTGAGGCCCGGGGAGGAAAAAGAATAGTTTTTTCGCGAAAACTACCCTTAAAGGTAAAAAAGTTAAGGGTGAAACGGGGGTTGCAGGTTTTTATAGGGAATTTTAAACCGTTGAACCGATTTAGACGAAACTTGGTATATAGTAAGTGTGAATCCCTACAAATGACTAAGGGTTGTTTTCGTTCCGAAAATCATCCCTTGAAGGAAAAAGGGATTGGAATTTTGATAAGGAAATTTTTAACACCTGGACCGATTTAGATGAAACTTAATGCTAATTAGCATACAGATAGTTTGAGTCCCGAGAAGGAACATAAAATTGTCATATAAATAGTTTTTATTTCGAAAATTAACCCTAAGGTTAAGGGGATGAAATGGCGTTGGAGGTTTGAATGGGGAATTTTTAACAGCTGAACCGATTTTGATAAAACTTAGTATGGAGAGTCCCGGGAAGCGAAAAGGATGTTTTTAGGGTTTCGTACCAAAATGGCAGAAAAGGAACCCTTCTGGTGCGACTTTGTTTGTAAGTCAGTGACCCAAAGGCAGGCTTGTAACGCAAATTTATGAATTTTAAACATTAAGGGGGGGGGGATTTGTGGGTAGGTAAATGAGAAAAACAAATAACTTTATTGTGTGGCGTATCAAATAAAAGGGCTTAATGTGAGGATCTCTAATTAGTATCATTTTAACATACATAACTTTGAAGTTATTAAAAAAAGGTGTAAATTAATCAATATCGGAAACTGTTCGACCGAAAAATTTGCAAAAATTACAGATATAATAGTTATTTACGTATAAATTACAGGAAAACTAATAAGAGTCTGACTTAAGACCAAAAAAAAAATCGGGGTACGTGTCCGATTCGCACTCAGCCGCCCTACTAATTCTCATGAAATCATGCTGAAAGCGTCTTTTTTCAAAAATGTAATAAAAAAGTTGTTCGTACGAAACCTTTGAGGCGCAAGTAAGACCCGTACTTGCGTATTTTTTTTTTAATTTCCTAAAATCGTTACTTAAAGTTGTGAAATGGGGGTTAAAAGTTTGTATGGGGCATTTTTAAATGTTGAACCGATTTAGATGAAACTTGGTATGGAGATAGTTTGGGTCCCGGGAAGGGGCAAAATTGTATTTATCCCGAAAAACAAAGCTTACGGGGGTGCATTAGGTGCATAGCAAAGGGGTTGGAAGTTTTATAGAGAATTATTTTCAGTTGAACCGATTTAGATGAAACTTGGTATAGAGATAGTTTGAGTCTCGGAAAACGACATAGGATAGTTTTATCCCGAAAATCAACCCTTTAAGAGGTGAAAAGGGGGTTGAAAGTTTATATGGGGAATTGATAACCGCTGAACCTATTTAGATGATTTGGTATAGAGATAGTTTGAGTTCTGGGGATGGATACATAATAGTTATCCCAGAAGTCATTCCCTAAGAGGGTAAAAAGGGGGGTCAATTACTAATTCTACGCAAAGGAAGTCGCGGGGAAAAACTTTTATTCAAGAGTAGAAATCTGCATTAATCATAATGTACGCGGGCGAAGCCGCGGGCAACTGCTAGTAAGTTTATAAAATTTGCATATATTTAAAAACTGCATTAAATTTACTTCCTTAGGATATTTTTTTATTTTAAATATATTATATTTATTGCGAATGTGACGTTCTAAAAAAATATTAGTCTGAGTATTTTGGAGATAGTTTGAGTTCTAGGGTTAGATAATATAGAATATTTACGAAATAATTTCTTAAAGACACATAGAGAACCAGTGTAAGGACATAAAAAGGGGGATGGATTACTAATTTCAAGCAGACGAGTTGCGGGCAAAAGCTAGTATAATATTCTAGCTCTATACCGCATGGAAGTAAATACATTAAATACCCTACACTTACGAATAGAGGACATGCTTAATGCCAACAACGGATGAGCTTTGAACGATATGAAGGATTTTAGCTAGGCATATTATAAAATAGCGGCGTTTTATAATAGGTCTAGGAAACAATACAAAATACCCCATGATCATTCTTCGAACCGTTGTTCGACTAATGGTTGGTCGGCTTATCGTGTCACTTACAAAACGATCATTCTACGAAAAGAAATTCTGCGAATCAATAATCTGCGCATTGACTGGTCTTCGAAAAGATTACTCTGCGTAATGAAATTCTGCCAATCGTGTTTCTACCAAAAAAACCATCTGGGAATGGTTGTCTGCGAATCGATAATCGGCGAATCATATTTCGGACAATCAATAGGTCACCATTGAAATAACATCCTGTATCTTCATCTTCAAGCACGAAGAGTGCTAGTTTAGTTACTTTCCATACATTTATAATCCGAAAAGGAACGGAATTTATAGCCGAGTTAAAAATGTATGGAAATTAACTCTTTGAAGTAATAATAAGCTATTTAATTCGGAAATGAGATAGGTCCGATCCGATCAATATAATCTAGGGCAATGAAAATTGGTCACATTGTATGACGTTCAATAAACGCCACCCATTTAACTGATCTTCTGTATATCTATCTTCTAATACAAGGTAGACAAAACATACCCTAAAATTAAGACTCAGAGTTTTTTTAACGCGAAACTCAGTACATGACCATTTAATTTGACCTAAATAGACCCAATTAAGTTTCAAAGATAAACGAACAATAAATTATAATAACGCGCGGTAGGCGGCACGTCACATTTGCTTACTTACTCAAAACAAATACTTAATTTCAAAAAGTATTAATAATGTCACCAACGGACAGTGAACAAATAAAAAACATACTTCTAAGTGTTTTGCAACCTTTAGAACGAAAAAATCATGTATATGTCCATAAAATTTGACGAAATATCAAGAGAAATAATTGAATATCACAATGAATGTTGTATGATGGTCTTACAATAACGTGAATTCACAATACATTAAGGATCTAATAGTGCCTATGCATAATGGTCAGTGCACTGACTGAATATTACCAGTGTCTATTTTTACTAGGTGCCTCTTATTTAACTTGTAATGCCCATTAGATTAAACGCGTAGTCCTGTTTTAAATCATTTTCCTCAGAGGAAACGTACCTAGACGGTACAGTCACCCGCAATAGTATCTCAACGAACGGCGTCGCGTCTAATTTGAACTCGATTCATACCATACCGTGCCGTGCCGTAGTCGGCAATAAATAAGTGTTTTTTGATTCTAAATCTACCTTAAATATTGTTTAATGCCATCGCCAATAAATTATAGAATAACCTTCTCATTATTAACCCGGATATATCATTAAATATCCTCAAGTCGACAAATGGCGGAAGTATCAACTTAGATCAAATTTAGGAATCAATTTTAATACCTACTTGCCTAACGATGTTGTAGTGAAATTGCAATTTTCACGCGCATTTACAATTAATTTAGCTAAATTACCGTTTTTCCGGTTATTTGCATGCGTTTATCTCGACCACGCTCCGGCGGCTACAGTTCAGCCATACGTACGTGTTAGAACCTTATGCCAGTGGGATAAGGTAGAATGTAGACATACATACAAGTTTATGACCGTAACTGTACCTTTCTAAACTCATATAGTCTTGAATAATCTAACATAATATTTAAATAGGAACCATTAAAATATCAAAAATGTTTTCATATGGTTCATATTCACTTCTATTTGACATTAAGGGGACAATGACAAAAGTTCAGCTCAATCGAAAAACGAAGAGGGTCAAATTTAACTTGCAAGATTTGATTACAGACACCGGGACAGACGGGACTGTATGACCACCTCCGGTCTTCATCGTCAGACCAGCTCCATGTTATCATAATATTGCATTGTTACGCGATGTACTACGACAACGGGACAGGTGAACTAAACTAGTAGTTCTGTGAACCGTAGACTTCTGAGCATTTCTCCCCTTCCCCCCCCCCCCCCCATTTCACCCTCCCTCGAAACTTTTTTTTACAACAACCTCTGAGGAAGTGTGGGTTCTACCCGAATATGATTGAAATCCGTCCATTAATAACGCGACAGCAAACTTCCCCCCTTTTCCCCCCAATCAAAAAAATGGGTAATTTTTGTCAAATAAATCAAGGAACGTACATGCCAAGTTTCATCGAAATCGGATGATAAATGCGACCTCTAGACCGACACTGACCAATCAACCAACCAACCAATACACACACATCAATATGCCAAATCGTCGTACCAGTGAAAACGGAGACGTTCGTCGCCTCGCTACGCTCGGCTCCTCAGTCAATAAAAGCTTAACAGCGTCTTCGGCACGATGCCACAGGGGCCCATTTTAGAGATACGTAGATTTTTTGTAACTTGTAAAAATCAAGTGTGAAAACTGAAAACTCTAGAATATCACGGCATTCGAACCCGCGTCCTTTGTATTGCCGGTCCAACGTGCTTCCAGGCGGGTATACCAATACTGCGGTTTCTAGTTGCGGGGGCAGTGTGATAGCCGCCTAGCTTAAACAAAGTTGTCAGAAAAATGTTAGATATAGTCTGGCAAACCAAAAGCGCAGTAACAGTCAGAGTAACATGCTATACCCATCCCTTTTTTAGTAGTGAGAGTACTAGCATTAGAAAAAGACAGTATGATTCTCCCTGTTTATGCTTGAAGTGGAACAAACTCTGGCCAAACTATATTTACATTTGGCAATAAACGTAGCGAGTAACTGAAGAGTTACGAGTGTTTACGTAATCTTAAATGAGTACGGTTTATTTTGGTATGACATAAACGCAACCATAATCGAACGAGCGGAGAGTAAGTGAAGCGAGTTCTTACAAACAACTTCTGGCTACTTGGACATCTCAGCATTTCGATGGCTTTTTGATTTTGAGAGTTTGTTCGACGATATTAACTTTAGTTACGTTTTTCTGAAATTTGATGGGGTTGTAAGAGAAATACATATAATTTGAGAGTTCGTATAATATATGACCAATTGACCAGGATCAATGAAGGGGTCATGGAGCTAGAAGGCGCGAAAAAATCATCACATAGGTCTTGTTACATTGGTCATCTTGTTTGCAAGGAAATCGTGAGCGAGTTCTCAGTTCGACGCGGACTACTAAGTGTAAATCACAAGCAAAGAGGCAGTTTTCTAGCAAAATGGGCGACTGTTTAAATATTTGATGAGATAAAGTCAGAGATTATACGGTCTTTCAGTTTCAGCTCAGTACACCTACGTATTTTTGCGGCTGAGTTATATAGACGGCCGAGCGTAGCGAGGCCGGATAGTAACGAGACTGGCAACCCCTTTTCACGCCGAGGTATGTATAGTGCTTTTCTCAAACATGCAATGAAATAAATATGAAAATTATCCAAAAGCAAAAGGCAAAAGTCTACTCGTAAACTTGTATTAATAATGTATATGGTGACTATAGTTTGAATCTTTATGGTGACTGAATAAATTCCGAAAGTTACAAAAAAAAATTAAATCAAAAAAATTCTAAAAACAATTTTACAAAAAAAAATTGAAAAAAAAAAACAAAAAAAAAAGGAAAAAATATAAAAAAATATAAACACTTATGAAAGAAATTCCTATTCTTTTTATTTCCTCACAATCGAAGTAAAAAGTAGAGTGTATAACTCGTCCATAAAACCCATTTTACGCTCGTACTTTATATCCATCCTCGCTCGCAAGCTCGCTCGTATGGATAAACGCCTCGCGTAAAATGGTGCGTTTTATGCACTTGTTGTACAATCTACTATTTTACAAAAAAAAGATAAACCGACTTCAAAAAGTATAAAATGAATCATTATATTATTTATATGCGTTACCAACTAATATGTTTGAAGTCGGTGCCAAGCCAAATTTGGAAGAGTTAATACGAACGAGGCGATGTGTTCAGTGAATTGTTATTTTTACTAGATAACTAATCTAATACGGTATGAATCGCACGTAGATGTACATTCGTTTCGACCATGCGTTAACTGTTAGGCAAGTAGGTACAGAAAGTATAATCATGCGTCCTATGTTTGTTTGTTAACACATTGTTGGGACTATCCGTATGTCGAACGAAGCCCGTGGTTCGCTTTGAATTATTTATCCTTCTTCATCTAAGGTTTAATCCGAAGTAGAAAGGAATTCAATTGCTAAATTAATTTTTCTATACTCACATATACCCAGTACACACGCCGTGTCAGTAAAAAAGGCACGATGTTCAAATTTTCTATGGAAGTTCAATCTTCCGCGTCTACATTTTTTTTTCTATTTGCCTCCTTTTTCTGATTATTGACAAAGCAGACGTGTATCAGAATATATATATTATATCGTTGTCGCATTTCATCAAAATAGGATTAGTAGTTTAGACATGAAAATGTAACACATGAAATCGCATTCATCTTTGCATTATTAGTACCGATGTTTTGTGATGTTCACACTTGAAGCTGATTTGACCGGTTTTGTAATTTGTGGCTTGGCACCGACTTCAAACATATCAGTTGGTAACGCATATAAATAATATAATGATTCATTTTATACTTTTTGAAGTCGGTTTATCTTTTTTTTGTAAAAAGTTTTTATTATTCCATTTTTAGTGGTTATATATTTAACAACAAGTCTCGGAATAATCGGTAAAGATACATAAAAAAGTTCATAATACACCTATTCTATCTAAGGAAAGGTCCACGTATCTTAATAATATGTGTACTTCATCATTAGGTCCTCTCTATCAAATTGGTGGTTTTCAAGAGGCAATGCTCAAATCAACATACATGTTCCTTTAAAAATGGACGAGTTCTCTCAATCCCTCACGGATCCCATCATCAGAATAGCACCAGATTAATGTGGGACCATCTTCGAGGTAGTTCCTATCAAACAAAAAAAAAGGAATTGTCCAAATCGGACCACGGGTCTCGGAGTAATCGCAGTAATAGTACATAAAAAAATCATTATCACGAAAACAATCATCATCATCAGGACCACTCCATCAAATTGGCGGGTTTCGTGAGAAAATGCTTGAGTAGCTTAAGAAAACACCCAAATCACCATACACGTGCCTTTAAAAATTGAGGAGTTCCCTCAGTTGCTCATAGATTCCATCATCAGAACAGGACCAGATTAATGTGGGACCATCTTTGAGGTAGTTTCTTTCAAACAAAAAAAGAATTATT
Source organism: Pammene fasciana (assembly GCA_911728535.1). Classification (NCBI taxonomy): domain Eukaryota; kingdom Metazoa; phylum Arthropoda; class Insecta; order Lepidoptera; family Tortricidae; genus Pammene; species Pammene fasciana. Next base: position 145,305 of record OU452294.1, read on the forward strand.
CAAATTGGACCAAGGGTTTCGGAGCCATCGCTGAACATCCTACATTTAAAAATTCTTCATCATTATCATCAAAACAATCATCATCATCAGGTCCACTCCATCAATTTGGTGGTTTTCGTGAGAAAATGCTTGAGTAGCTTAAAAAAACACCCAAATCACTATACACGTGCCTTTAAAAATTGAGGAGTTCCCTCAATTGCTAATGGATCCATCATCAGAACAGTACCAGATAAATGTGGGACTATTTTTATGGTAGTTCCTTTCAAACAAAAAAATAATTATTCAAATTGGACCACGGGTCTCTGAGTAATCGCTGAACATCCTGCATAAAAAAATCTTAGTCATTTTCATCAAAACAATCATCATCATCAGGTCCACTGCATCGAAATGGTGATTTTTGTGAGAAAATGCTTGAGTTTCTTAAGAAAACACCCAAATCACTATACATGTGCCTTTAAAAATTGAGGAGTTCCCTCAATTCCTTATGGATCCCATCATCAGAACAGCACCATATTAATATGGGACCACCTTGGATGTAGATCCTTTCAAACAAAAAAAGAATTACTCAAATCGGACCACGGGTCTCGGAGTAATCGGTGAACATACATAAAAAAAAACACCAAACCGAATGCAGAACCTCCTTCCTCAATGGAATTGAAGTCTGTTAAAAAGTAAATATCGCTTATAACTTAAATTAAATGGCTGAATGCCATGACCCTGTGCCACAAACATATGTGGAATGACAATTAAAAAAAATTTACTTCCCGGCCTAGGCCTTCAATTTTATATGAAAATCGTTACCCGTTCTCTGGAGTTGATCCGCCCTAAACGTGATACTTTGAAGCCTATTATGACGTACATAACGAAGACATTTCATTGCATGTTTGAGAAAAATATATTAATTGATTGCACTGTTGGGGCTGATCACAATGTTAATAACTATGTATTAGTTAAAATAACCTTATTAGTGTTCCGAAAGTGAACCATTTAAAATGTGCAAGTTGCTTAAGCCGAGTGTTGTGGACACACTGGCGAGTCCCCAAGACTATTGCAAACATAGATAAACATAACAAAATCATTGCTAGGTTATGAAATTAGAATTAGTTTTTGATGTCATTACTGTCATTAGACTCTAACAGTTAGAGTTATCGAACGAGCGGAGCGTAAGCGAAGCTCGTTCTTACAAACAACTTCAGACCCAACTGTCACCTGGCTACTGGGACGTCTCGGCATTTGGATGGCTTTTTGATTTACATAGTTTGTCCGACGATAACTTTAGTAACGTTTTTCTGATCTTTATGAAATTAGTTAGGGTTGTAGCAGAGACCAACAAAATTTGCGAGTTCGTATATGAGCTGGATTGAGACGGGGGTTCTGAAATTAGAAGGCCTATAAAGGTTTTGGAAAGGGGTCTTGTTACGTTGGTCATCTTATTTGCTACTTTTACGAGCAAGTATGGTTGAGTTTGGTATCAAACGAAAGGTATTGATTTACCCTCTTATCAAATACCTATTAACTGCTTACTGTTTCATAATAATTAGCAACATAAAATAGATTTCAAAAATATTTTCAATTATATTTTGCTTTTGGTGTAAATATTTTGACAACTGACATTAACAAGCACATTAGAGAGAGTTACCATAGACGCAGAATGATTTGATGATGGTGTCCGAAACCTGTCCACAGATGAGAACGACATGTCAAAGTAACAGAGTGAGAGGTGGATGTAAATTAAATGAGACAAAAACTAACAAATCTGAACAGATTTCGTCGCGGTAAAATTTTGAGCATCAACCACACAATTTAATACGGATGTTTAATTTCACCAAGATGGTTAGTTTAGAAAAAAAACATACTAATATAGTTTGGTCAGAGTTTGTTTCACTTCAAGCATAGACAGGCAGAATCATACTGTCTTTTTCTAATGCTAGTACTCTCATTACTAAAAAAGGGATGGGTATAGCATGTTACTCTGACTGTTACTGCGCTTTTTGGTTTGCCGGACTATATTTACAAATTAATGTTATAGCTTGGCAAACCATTTCTGTCAGTACAAAAGCTCGGCAAATTTGAAAAATTGTTGGTTGGCTGGCCGCCATTGGCCCCATTTTTGGTATTTTTAGTAGGTATTTCTACTTTTGCACGTGTATGCCGAAACACAAGATTCGCGAGTTCACAGTTCGGGGCGAACTACTAGTCTTAAGTTAAAAAAAATCAAGAACTGTTTACAGGCATTGTAAGCATAAAATGAGTCAATTTACTTACATTCATAGGCAGAGAAACTGAAATCAAATGCTGTGTTTGAATGTTTTGATATTATTTGCAATCAAAACTTGAGACTTCTTCGTTCGGTGGCCTTCAGAAATTCATTTCAGAAATGTTGTTAGTTTTGTTTAATTATCATTATTTTTGACATGGAGTACCTACATGCTTCAGCTAGGGTAGAACTTGGAAGGTAGCAAATCCTTGCAATTAAACCACAAATACCGATTCCGAGAACAATCTTTATGTCTCTAGGTAACCTCAAATATAACGACTTTTCGTATTCCTTTTGTGTGCTTTTAGATCCTTCTGTCTAGATTTGATGGCAACAAATTGGCCATATTACGCACCAATGTTGCGTTTCTTTTCATTCTATAAATTCCGGCGTCATGTTTTCATGTCTTATCGCTCGAATACATTTTATTTTTTCACCTGAATCCGTACAGGGAATATACTTGAATCACTTGCAAACACAGGATGCAGGAACACGGGATTTGTTTTTTCCAATTTAACTACTTTTGTACAATGTGCAGTTTCTTTAATAATACCTACTCATCATTTTATGTATGCATGAAACTATCGTAATAATAATAAAACAGAGAAGGTCCGGAATACCATTGTTCCGTGGTCGGGAAAGACATAAAACAGAGAAGAAATATCAGACCACACCACAGACAACGTATACTTAGATCGAATCGATTGCTACGTCTATTCGTTATTAATAAAAAATCGATTTGGAAAAATAATATAATGATGCTAACTATTTTTAATCATTCATTATACCTAGTAACGCACCTACTGAATTGAAGTATATTTATGATAAATATGAGTAAAACAGAATTTTATAACGTATAAAAATAGTAATAAATATAAAAAAATGTATACACATAATCGATTATAATGAAAGTGTAATCGATTAATATAATAAGACATTTTGTTGCCATGGCGGACTGGCTGGAAAAAAAAGTAATGTCCTAGAACAGAAAAGTGCCACTTTGTTCCCTCCTAGGAGGGAAGAAAAGGCCCGTATACGAATGGGTGGTGTGAAAAATATATTATCGAGCCAAATTGGTACTTTGCTAAAGCTCACTTTTTTTCTCTAGAGTATTTATGTTATGTAAAGTATAATAAGGACAGCGATAGCCGAACTTAGTTAACAAGAGGCTTCTCAATTTACAGTATTAGCAACAAATGAATACCTAATTTCTAGATTGTGAATGTCGATATTGGTCTAAACTTCGAAATAAGCGTGCGTTTTCACCATACTGCATATCGACCAAAAGATACAATCATGCTAACTTACTGAATTACAACGGAGTACTCTCTTTGGTTTACTCAACGAATGCAGACAGTTGAGACCGTCGCTATCAGCCCAGCCGGGAACCGCAATTGACACCTCGAACACAATTAATTAAAGTCCAAACTGAGATTAAGTCTTCCGTCCCATTGTCTCGTTTACCCAAAACCCAAATCCGATTGTCTTGCTAATTGTTGCTTCTTCATTAATTGGTGTCAACTCCTCCCTCCAAATCTCGCAAACCTTAGCCATGAATACAAGATCCCCGGTACTTAGCTACAATCTCTCCGCAAGAGGTCATAGCAACTTGGTAAGTTTGCCAAGTTAAGTAAAGCTCGCTTAGACGTAGAGATGTTTGAATGAGAAGGTCTATCTATGGTGGTGGTAGATGCAGCGAAAAGGTTAAAAGCGTGGTCTATGGATCGCACGCGTGCATTCGAGTCCCACACGTTCGCTTGATGCTGTGTTCCTTTTTATTTTTTTTCGGAAGTTGCAGAATTTGGTGACTAGTGTTGTGATTAGCGGCTTGTTCCTTCCGTGCCTTGAGTTTACAAATATTGAGGTGAGTTTAGTGCTTTCAATAAATAATTAGTATATGTATACAGGACGTAAAAAATACTGGTGATCCGTTTAAGGGCATAATTGGTATCTAATCGTATTGTAAGCAAGAAAAATTATAACAATTTGACCCAAAAAAATCTGTATGGAACACGTCGTCTCAGCCGCTCAAATAAGCCTTCCATACATAACCATTTTTTCCGTGACTTTTTTTTCAGTTTTTCGTCTTCCGAACACGATACTAATTATGCCCTTAAAAGCGTCACCAGCATTTTTTGTTACACCTTGTAAATAAGTGAATGTTATGTAGATACTTTATCCTTTAATTTAGATTATTTAGGTAACACTTAAATATTCATAAATGACTGCAACAAATAAGCATCTCAATTTGGTTTGATTATAAATATACCTATAATAATTCTGACTCTCAAAGAAACGTTGTATCGAATTTGATATTATCTTTCGTGACCTACCTCAACTGATGAGTAGTAACGAGGAACCTAACCAGTAACGCACTAATAAATAACGAATCGTACACAGTTGAATCAAAATGGTGCTCATTAGTAACGGCCCGGCAAAATTCTTGACTTTCCTTTTCTAACAAATCAAATAGCTTGAATGTCTGAAAATTGTGGCAAGCCATTTGGGAATCAGATTCTATGGACCCGCCACTGGTGCCCAGCCATCATTGATTGATCTTTCAGTATATTGGGAATGCAATTAGCAATTACGTATACATGTGTCTTCGCAAGTACCATGAGAATGAAGACAACGGGGGCATGAGACTGCGCGCCACAGTTTTTACTAGATGTTTACATTGAATCGATCCACGGATAATCACATAATCATGCACATCTACTATTTAGTTCATCATTCCTGATTAAAACACAAAATAAGACAAGTAACTAAATTCAATTTTAAACTACTTTCAAGAATTATACATAGGCTTACATAGGTATTATAATGTTTACATACCTATGTATTTAACCGATACTTTAAACACCCGAACCCCCGAAACCTGAATTAAATATAAGCACGAGCCAAAATCCAAATAAATACTTGGGTTTATTCATATTAGAGAAGCTTCATCGATTTTTCATTATTATTAAAAAATATATATTATTAAGAATATTAAGATGTCATACAGATTATTGCATTTTTTCCGAACGTGGGCTGGGACTGGTACATAATTATATACGGTTTGTGTAATTGTAAACATCGGGTGAACGTTTTCCCCTGGCGACCACAACCGCTTTTTCTCATACGTGTCTCCTAGTTACATACACCCTTATTGTATGAAGTGTGGTGATAAGGTCATTACCGGTGCAGTGCAGTCAACACGACACCGGCTACACCACTTACCATTTCATTGAAGATTCACTATCGATTATAGAGAATTATCGATTCTCTTAGAAAGTGAGATTGATTGTATGATTATTAAGTATCTCTATCCTCCCCATCATTACTATTTTCTTGGTTACATGTTACCTAATGATATCTAGCTTTTACGATCGACTCCCAACTAAGAGAGAAAACAATTTGACCTCGGCCCACCTTACCATAGTCTGACTGATAATCTTATCTAATATCAAGAACCGTAAAACGTTGATCAGTTCCGAAGTCGTCAGAATTTTATCTTCGGAGATTAAAAATTGACCTGATCTAAGATGTTTATAATGGAATATCACGCCACGATGCTGTGTATATGTTGGCTGTCAACTTTAACCGCACAACGTCCCAGCAATTTTATTGCCAAATCAAAATTGCCGTTAGTACCTACTTATATTACAATTATACGTACAATCCCCATCGGGGAATTATTCGGAGTTGCTTAATCACAACAATATGAGAAGCCTTGGAGATGTTTCTTAAATGTTGTTGGTCAGGTAACTAACAGTCCGTAAGCCCGAAATCTTTTTTTGGAACGGCCAAGCTGTCACGCTTCTTGATGTCTATGATTCCTCCAGTGCAATGCTTGTTTAGAACCTCGACCTCACCCAACCGGACCTCTGATACGTTATTGTTGTAAAAAGTACATTCTTACATTCCATCAACTTCCTATATACTGACTTCATGGTTTAAGTAATGATAAATTAATAAACAAGTCGTCAAAAGTTAGGTACTTTTAAAATGGATCTCGGTTGACCCAATAACTTGGCCTTCACAAAACAAACGAATTAAGTAAACATTAGGTTTATTCGTAGGTATATCATTAGCTTAAATCATCGTGAAGATCATTATGCAATTTGGACCATTATCATCATAAATTCATCTCGGATCGACCTCTCAATAAAGAAACTTGACACCATCCAAATAAGGTTTCAATTGTAATGCACTGAATTTAAGGAAAGATTTACGAATTTAATGACGTTTGAGAATCGTAAATTAAGCTTCCTCATAACAATGCGTATTTTATTGTTATTGAATGACCAATTTGCATGCATTGGGAAAGGTCACTTGAAATTTACAATGTTTATGACAAGGTAAGTCAATATGCGGAAACTGACTACCTAATTGACAATTAACATAATTAATTGGGTACTACACTAATTAAAACTTAAAGATAATTAGCTAATATTCTTGGGCTACATCAATAGTGTTGTACTGCGTAAGAAGTCGTCTGTAAGTTGGCTTCTATTATTTGACAGCTAAGTATTTTCTCTGTTAAGTATTGATTGCATGTTTACTGCTATATATTAAGGTCGAAAGTGGCAACTTTCGACCTTAATATATAGCAGTAAACATGCAGCATGCATGCATGCAGTAGCAGTATTGCCATACCAAGCGCCTAAATAAGCACGGTACAGAATGCGCCAAAGTAGCTAAGCAGGTGAGGTGTTCATGATGTGCTTACCCTGACATTATTGCCAAGAAAACAAGATCGCTCAAAGGTCATTGTTAAACAGCTCGCTCGTTTATACACTTCCTCTTTTGACTGTACCTGTAACCTACTCGCTATACAAACTAATTGTAAGATGAAAATTCACCATCTTGGTGCACCCTGAAAAATCTACCAACCATCTTTATTTTTTACCCGAAGTCGAAAGTATTATAATTTAATCAGTTTATGTATGTATGTTATTATGTACAAATGTTACTCCGTAGCGCCTAAATTATTCTTCAGATTTTGATGAGCAGGTTCTCAATCTATTCGTTATTATGGCCCGGTAACGTTGATAACATTTTAACCGACTTCAACTTTATTCCGTAGTCGGGTTATAGTTTCTTTAAACTTTTTGCTTGTGGTTACAAAGCTAATTTGGAAACAAGAAGCTAATAAGAACTAATTAGCCTGTGTGCCAATGCTACATACGTACACATGTAATGGTGTACTTGTGTAGTCTATTAACCAGTCAAAATAAGTAGGTACTACGTTAAACTTACATGGTATCTACATCTGGTACTAGTTATAATCATGTATAATAATAGACACAACTCGGCACACGCGGAGCTTCCTTCCGAGTTGTCATAAGTCCAGGTGAAATCGAAAGGCGCCGGGTCGGGCCGAGGGTCAGCGAAAGCGAACCTAGGACTTACCGTGCTGATCCGCGATGCACTCTATGCACTTTATTACAGTTTAATGTGCTATCGAAGGACGTATTTCACTTCACCGTGATACTTGTTTGTCGCGTGGTTCATCATGTTTTAAATGAAGAGTATTTTTAACCGACTTCAATTCCATTGAGGAAGGAGGTTCTGCATTCGGTTTGGTGTTTTTTCACCGATTACTCCGAGACCCGTGGTCCGATTTAAGTAATTCTTTTTTGTTTGAAAGGATCTACATCCAAGGTGGTCCCATATTAATATGGTGCTGTTCCGATGATGGGATTCATGAGCAATTGAGGGAACTCCTCGATTTTTAAAGGCACGTGTATAGTGATTTGGGTGTTTTCTTAAGCAACTCAAGCATTTTCTCACGAAAACCACCATTTCGATGCAGTGGACCTGATGATGATGATTGCTTTGATGATAATGATGAAGATTTTTTTATGCAGGATGTTCAGCGATTACTCCGAGACCCGTAGTCCAATTTGAATAATTATTTTTTTGTTTGAAAGGAACTACCTCGAGGATGGTCCCACATTTATCTGGTGCTGTTCTGATGATGGGATTCATGAGCAATTGAGGGAACTCCTCGATTTTTAAAGGCACGTGTATAGTGATTTGGGTGTTTTCTTAAGCAACTCGAGCATTCCCTCTTGAAAACCACCAATTTGATAGAGAGTACCTAATGATGAAGTCTACATATGATACGTGGACCTTTCCTTAGATAGAATTGGTGTATTATGAACTTTTTTTATATATCTTTACCGATTATTCTGAGACTTTTTGTCCGATTTTGATAAATATATAACCACTAAAAATGGAAAAATAAAAACTTTTTACAAAAAAAAGATTAACCGACTTCAAAAAGGATAAAATGAATCATTATATTATTTATATGCGTTACCAACTGATATGTTTGAAGTCGGTGCCAAGCCACAAATTACAAAACCGGTCAAATCAGCTTCAAGTATTAACATCACAAAACATCGGTACTAATAATGCAAAGGTGAATGCGATTTCATGTGTTACATTTTCATGTCTAAACTACTAATCCTATTTTGATGAAATGCGTCGTCTGCTTGGTCAATAATCAGAAAAAGGCGGCAAATAGAAAAAAAATGTAGACGCGTAAGATTGACCTTGCATATAAAATTTGAATATCGTGCCTTTTTACTGACACGTCGTATGTACTGGGTAAATATAGAAAAATTAATCTAGCATTTGAATTTACTTCGGATTAAACCTTAGATGAAGAAGGATAAATAATACAAACCGAACCACGAGCTTCGTTCGATAACGCATGGTCGAAACGAATGTATATCTACGTGCGATTCATGCCGTATTAGATTAGTTATATAGTAAAAATAACAACTCACTGAACACATCGCCTCGTGCGTATTAACTCTTCCAAATTTGGCTTGGCACCGACTTCAAACATATCAGTTGGTAACGCATATAAATAATATAATGATTCATTTTATCCTTTTTGAAGTCGGTTAATCTTTTTTTTGTAAAAAGTTTTTTATGGCATACTGATATTATTTCCTATGTATTACTACTAGTGTAAGTACGAACATAATTATTTAAGTTTTATGAATTTTATCTACTTACCTTGACTTGTACCTACAAATGAGATTATATACGGTACGGTCGCACACTGTGCCACATTCATTATATCAGTCAGCAGGAAGGTACAAAGTATACCTACCAATTACATTCGGCAAATAGTCAATATTAATTGTTACAGTTCACACAATTAAGTAGATGATGCTCTTAAGGTTCTCCGGCTGTGGATATTATAGGTAGTCAACCGAACTTTGCAAGACAATTTACTTGCAATTTCTATGCAAAAGTGCCAAATCGGCTTTCAAAGTTAGTTTTGTGATGGCGTAGCCTGAGGCTACTTAAGAATGGAAATGAACTTGGAAGCTCGAACGGATGACTTCTATGCCATAATCCGAAAAAGAATGACCTCGTTGCTCTGCAGAGTGCGGGCCAGCTCCAACCCCATCCTGGCTACCGTGACAGGCCGATATGACTCACCTTTTATGCGACATTTCGATTGTGTCATGACCGCTACTAGGTGATTGTGTTTTATGTACCGTTTCTGTGTTGTTCTGTGTTATTTACTTTAGTTTTTACTAACAGATACATATTTTTAAGGCATGAATGTAACTAACAATTATGGGCCATTGTTGCCTTTTGAATAAATTAAATTAAATTAAATCAAATTAATGATACACGCATGTAATGATGCTCTTGATGTCTCTATGCACTATGCAGTACCCTATGGCATTTCGTGCGCGTTAACACATTACCAGCTTTTACATTTGACTTTTAGGTAGTTAAGGGTCTGTGTGTGTGCGGGACTTTCCATATTATGATGTTAATATTCCATTATTGTTGTTGAAGACACGCGAAATACAACATCAGCCTTCAATCGGGTATATCGACATATTTTCAGGTGTTTATCAATCGTTTATTTGAGTATCGTACCCGGTACCTGGTCAAAACTAACTATACGCTATAAGAGTAACGAAAACAATAGCGGTGTTTAGTTGGGTTGGGTAATATGAACTACCCGTCCGTCCTCCTAGCGTTTTGTCCCGGCTTCTACCTCGGCTCAATTGAGCCTGGGGTCATCTTGCAACGTAATCTCATTAATTGGCGTATGCATTATTTTTTACAAAAGTGAATGCCATCTAAACTTACAACAAGGATAGGAAACTAGATTTTGGGGGTTAGGACACTTAGGACTATGAAACTCCCATGTAATACAAATTACCGAATATTTTGATTTGGTGCAACTGACCTTTTACTTGACTGTAAGGACGATGGCTTAACGTATTGGGTAAGTGATGAAGCTTAAATCATTAAGTACTTATTTACGCTTAAATATAATATTGAGTAGTTTTATATAGAAATACAATTATCGGTGCTATAAATGTAAATTAATATGTAAATCTTGCATAACCGAGAAATGCAATCTACACTTAAAAGCATCAGCTTACACAATTACAAATCCGTATTCCCAATAGACCACCCACTTGATACTTGGTTGGCTAAAACAAATAACTTGCAAAATCGCAAACTACTCGAAATCAGTTCAATCGACTAATTAGGCTAACCAACCACTAATCTAGGATGCTCTTGCGCTGCTTATGCCGGCAATTTCTGGGTCTGAAGTGCTTACCGACCTCCGGGCTACATGCGGGTTGGTCTTCCATTACATATAGTGTTTTCCATTCTTCAGGTCAAATTATACTAGTCCTAGTGTGACTAGTAACAAAATACAGTGTGTTGTTTTGAAGCAATATAGATAGTAATGACTGTGTCTGCACGGCAAATAATTTGACTGTTCACATCTTCCATAACGTAATAAGTCAAAACATAACTTAAAGTGACATAATGCTTGCGTGCAGAGTGTGATATATTAAGTTAGTTTTAGCCACTTTTCCTTATGATGATCCGATCCACAATCCAGCCTACCTAGAACATCAAGGTTGACCAATAGTAGGTATACGGGTCAATTGCAGAATTTTTGTACCTTTGTCCCATCCTTTCTTAATTTTCTCATTTTCGTTACGAAAATTAACCATACATTTGTATGGCTAATTATCGTAACGAAACTGAAAAAATTAAGAAAAGTAAAAATTAAATTTTCTTCTTTTTCTCAGTTCCGTTATGATAATTAGCCATAAAAATGTATGGTTAATTTTCGTAACGAAAATGAGAAAATTAAGAAAGGATGGGACAAAGGTACAAAAATTCTGCAATTGACCCATACATCAGTGGCGGCGCGTCCATAGAATTCGATTCACGAAGGCTTTTAAGAGTAAGTTTCGGTTAAGCCAATTAACTTAAGTCGCCGTGTCACACAGTCGATGAAAGGTTAAATTAATGCAAGCTTCGTTTGGTGTATACTTCACAACATTAATTTAATAAATTAGTTTGACCATGGCTTAACTTCAAACCTTTGTCTTTTTCGGCAGACAATAGCTTATAAGTCTTCAATTGTTCTAATTTAGTCAACGTCCAATAATACACTACCATTTAGTTCTCAAAGTCTCTAAAAAAGAACCTTTGACCTTTCTCAGGTACCTATTGTTACGTGAACCTATTGCATCATAATCGGACACGCTTATTTTTAGATCATAATTGCTTGTCGGATGAAGGTAATCAGATTATACATCTTGTTTAACCTGGTGACCGAGAAATAAAGATTTGGGAGTTTATGTCTCATTTATTTCATTGTACCACTAGTTATTACATTAAGTTACCTCTTATGATACAAAATTACTGTTTTAGATGAATATTTAACTGTGAGTGTGAACACTGTGAACACAGTTTGGATAGGCAAATGCATACAGAGCCCTCTCACTATATGGGCAGAATATACAAATAAAAAAAATACGGTGGAAAAAAAATTGATGGGAAAAGTATTTGATTTTAGGGGGTACAGTTGGCTTTGGCGAGTACAGTACTTTACATGGAATGGTCATACACAGCACATAGTTCATGTTTTTCTGAGGCACACTCAAGGCACAAGCCTTAGGTATTTTCTAATAGTATAGTAATAGTCTCTTATCCGTAGGAAGTTGTATCTACAGTCGCCTGCAACAGTATCTTGTAAATTATGTGACACGGTGTTATTTTCCTACAAATAAGATTGTGTCAGATATTTTTCCGCGCTTCGTTCTGAGATATTATTGCCAGAAGACTGTACTTCTAACTATTCAATCGATGTGATGAAATTACTGATACTTATAATATGCACACTAGCTGATAGATATTTATATACCCTGAAATTATAAACTGTAGAAAATTACATATTTTGATCATTATCAAACATTAGCAAAACATTTGATCTCACAACCATTACTCGCCTAAATGCTTGTTACATATCTTCATTGGCCAACCGCAGCGCAGCGCTGAGTTTAAAATTACCGGTGTCAAAACGGCAAATTTGAAACAATGGCGGATCCTTTTCTCAGATTTTGCATAACGTCTGTGAATGCTCGTACACATTAATTGTATTTTTTATCTTTTTATCTCACTTCGTTCAATAGAGTTATGACTACAAGCTGGTTAAAGGAGGGTAATGTGTTTCTACCAATCGGGGAGTTAATCAAAGTTTTTACCGGCGCTTGAAGAAGATTGATTTGTGTGAGTTTATAGTTCTCAGAACTTTTGAGTGTCATCAAAATATTGGTATACTTACCTAGTTCTTTAAATCTTCAGTTAAAAATAGATAATAGAGTTAGAAATTTTATTAAAATGTATTAGCAATAAAATAAGTCTCTAACTACAGGAACTTTACGCTAACAAAATACGCACAAAGTTTTTAGTTTTTGTTAACTTGAAGTAGGCAAATTTTGGGTTTTAACTATCTAAGTATTTCGTTGATCAAATAAAATCTACTGCTATACTATAACAACCAAATGGCTTAATAGCTGTTCAATAAAACTTACAACCTTCCAACCGACAAGCAACGATTTGCATTAAACCGCTGAACAGTGCCAATTCTTATAACTCGTGTTTTATACCTACTTAATCCTAGCTAAGAGTAAACTAACAAGACTGTCTACTACTAACCAAAGAATAACCAATAAATAGTTAAGTTCTAATTGCTCTCAAAAATTAGGGCAAAATTCTGATCCACGCTCTAGTCAACAATTCACACTACAAATTAACAAAAACCTCTAACACCCAATGACTCATAAATCAAAGTTAATTCTCATTAATTTAAAATTCTGGTGAGCATTGCAGCGCTCCAAATAATTTACCTACATTGTTCCAATATATTAACAAATGTCGTACCAATATAAGAGTTTAATTGTCATATACAACCTTTCGAAGTTTGACGGTAGCATGCGCACGCGATAGTATCGGCAGCAAAAAGTGTTCACACGCATACTATACGGTAGAATAAACATTTAGCATATAGGTTCTACACCTAAAGACACCTATATTTGAACGGCCTCCTAGCCCAGTTAGTGGTGACCCTGCCTACGAAGCAGGAGGTCCTGGATTCGAATCCTGGTAAGAGCATTTATTTGTGTGTTTATCACGAATATTCGTTCCTGAGTTATGGGTGTTTTCTATGTGTCTAAGTATATATTTATCTATATAAGTAGGTATATCGTCGCCTAGTACCCATAGTACAAGCTTTGCTTAGTTTGGGACTAGGTTGATTTGTGTAAGATTGTCCCCAAATATTTTTTTTTTTTTAGTACCCACTACTAGGCGACTAGGCCCAGGGACTAGGTTGGTTTGTGTAAGATTGTCCCCAAATATTTATTTATTATTATTTGGTTTGCCGCTGCAGCTGAAATTGAAATTGCAAATTAAAAACCCTGACAAAATTATACATATACCTAGTGTATACCTACCTATATAACAGCGGCATCAACCAAGTTTAAACCCCTCTAAGAACTATCGCTGTGGAAACCGCAACTTAGCCACACGAGTTGGAGTTGTTTCAAAGATAAATGAAAATTTTGTATGCAGAAGCTCAAAGAGTATCAAAATGCGTAAATTATACCGTCTACGTTTCATAGTGGTGAAAAAGGGAGAGTAATGTCCCTCGGAGGTTTATACTTAATGTCAATCGTACCTATTATGTATTTCATTGCCACGCTCTATAGCCTTAACGACTTTACGGATATTAATGTATGAAGAGTCATCAAATTAGTCTCAGCTAATGCGATTTTATATAATCAGTATAGCGTGTTACGTGCAAAGTATACATACTAAGTGCATCAGCGTCTGCTAAATTGCTTGAGCTTCAGCCGTCCTAAACTTCCTTTTTACACTGATCGATACATCCAGCTTAATAGTGCATTATTGCTGCGTCATTCAGTCCTATCAAATAATATTTCGTCAAGTCATAATCTCCATAAATCTGTTTTGATGTCTTTCCAATTTTATTTAGCCCTTTAAAACTAACGCATTGAGGTCTTCCATTCATCCTCACGTAACTGAAGTGATGCAATACTTGTGATTCTAATGCTTTTTGAGGTCGCGATGGAGTCATTTATACAGTAATGACTTCGTATGTATTGACACGAGCTTTCTGAGAGCGCTTGACATAATAACCAACTATAACGAGGAGGGTCATGTTAGTCATGTTTAGTGGCCTTTTAATATGTTACCCACTTACGTTTTTTTTTAAAGATTGAATGAAATTGCATTTTTTTTTTGCTTGTCTTATAGTTAAATTCTTTTGCTGTAGTAGTATTTCGGTTAAACTTAGAAGTCTTAATAAGTAGTCCGTAGCCTATTCGTACGATTGAAGTTAGAGAAAAATATGGTACCTCTCTCCACACATACCTAATACGATTCAAACTGTTAGGTATGCAGTGTTGCATCCGACACTATAATAATTTAATACCTAGATATATCTTATCTATTTAAAAGTCGTAATAAGTAAAGCATTTCCGGTAAATACCTACTGTGTGATACCTGAGATAAGTGTTAACCAAACACGACTTTAGTATTAGTACATTATATATAAATAATAGCAACATCTCCTAAATACTACCTCTGCCAATCAACCAACGTTTCCCTGTAACAACGTATAACTATATATTGTTCAAAATTCAAAATTTCTCAAAGTATTGAAATAATTGTTGGTCTTCTATGGGTAGTGACATAACCGCGATGTCCTCACACTTGCAAAATATATGCTAATATTAAACTGTATGTTACCCACAGTTGCTGTTATTTTTATGACGCATAATATTCCTACCGAGTACAAACATTCCGTGTGCCGATTGAGAAATAATCAATGGTTTACAAGTTAATGCTCACCCAAGCGGGTCGATGTGTAACTCCGATAAAAACTATTATTTAAGAGGAATTACCGAAGGCTAAAACTTAGGAAAATGGTACACCAGGCCAACGTGGAAATGTGTAAAATTGGAAAAAAAGTAGATCCTGACGATTTGATATAGCTAATGTCATAGATAAATGAGTAGATAGATTGCTAACTCCATACATACCAAAACTACTAATTAAATAATAAGTCGTATGGGAGGTTTGGTTTAACTCATTTATACTAAGTTTTAAGCACACTTAAATCGTAATACGTATTAAGCTGTAATCTTTTGAATAATAACTTTTAGCAAAGCTCGCTTAAAACTTATTACATATACGCATTTAGCCATGTATGGAAAGAACACTCTAGGTACTTAATTCTCTTTGCTAATGTTAAATCCACATAGCTTTACAATTTACATGGTGACTTGGTGACCCAAGTAACTCTTTAGTCAACAGCAAATGCATTAAATGCAACCTATAAGTAGGAAAATACAGTTAGTAATGTTAATATTGACATTATTGTGTTGTATTAGTTCACTTTTTACATCACCGCCTTAACTATTTAAAGGTCATGCCCTAAACAATAGCTATAACGGTCACATGTCACGTTTTTATAGTCTTTACCGATTATAATTAGTCGCACCTGCAAACGATACTGTGAGAAAAATATGACACTTCACGTTGATACAGAAAATTGGTTTCATTGAAAACGACACGACAAGATTTTGGCTAACATTCACAATAATGGTACTTCATCCAAGCAACTTACCGCGAAATCAAGGGGCACGGGAGTCCCCCCCCCCCCCCCAAGTCGAGCAAAACCAGAATGAGAATGAGAATGAGAATGAGAAATCGTTTATTATCTATTAATGTTTACATCTTTCGGTTCCCGCAGAATTGTGTCAGCTAACTTATGTCTAGGAAAAGATCTGTGTAAGCTGAAGGTGAAGGTATGAGCAAAACCAAGAACAAAGGCACGGCCCGGCCGTACCATCCTTTCCCAAAGCCATTCAGGCCATTTTCAACCCCCTCTAACTCTGTGGTCATTCCATTTATTATAAAAATATACACATCTAATATTCAAAGGGTCACCATGATATGTTAGTAAAATCCAGTGGGGATGGAGTGGAGATCTATGGATACCGGCTGGTTTTACATTAGACCTTGATCAATACTTTTTGCAAGAACTGCGTTGCTAGACTGGTATTTCTGTACATGTAATGTTTTTGATGGGTACCTATATCTATTGGAACAATCCCATCCATCTTCAGATGGTTAAATGTTAATTTTACTCAGATTAATTTATTTCATTGCATCATAATTCATAATTATAAAATGTAAAGTATATAAATTAGTGTAGAGAATAAAATTTGTGTGCTATGTTAATATAAGTTAGCGAATGCATCTCAGCTATCACCAGGTAATAAAACGCATAACTCACATAACATTCTCTCGGCACACATCGTTTAACCTCTAAATTGAATGCCACATTCGTTTTATGCTAAATTTACGGACGCTAATTGCCCGTTTAGATATCAGTAATAGTGCGGTTACTCTCAAGCACCTTAATTGAGTGCGGAGAAGTTAAATAATTAATGTTTTTAGATAAACTTACGTGACGTAAGTTTATCTAAAAACATATTATAATAAATGCGGTGTGTTTTGATTTTATTAATTTCGTTAAAAACTTACGTAAATGCTTTTGATATTTGTTTTTGGATGCTTCAATTGAAATCAATTAATATGAAATCTCCTAATAAATATAATTAGCAAAATTTTGGGCTTTTCTTTCTTATTTAACATATTATTTTAACACATCTCTTTCATACATCCGTTAATCATATACATTAATTATTATACTTAATCATCTAATTCAAATCTTCAAGTAACCAAGTAGGAACGGTACCAATATTTTAACCATGTGATAGATCAATTTGTCACGTGACTATTCATATTACCTCACTCAGGCCTCATTTCCCTGCGTATTAAGAAATCCGACCACAATCGATACATCGTATAAGAATCGCCTATCGATCGATCACGATCAATTGTTAGATCGATTACATCATGTGAGTGGTGGTTGGATGCGTCTAATATTTGGGCCAATGAAGATAAAACAAAGTACAATCAGCAAAATAGTAACAAATACGTTTAGTTTTCGAATGTTTAGTTTAGATGGTACGCAGATGGTAAGTACTAAGTAGCGCCTATTTTTAACCGACTTCAAAGAAGGAGGAGGTTCTCAATTCGACTGAATTTTTTTTTTATCATAATTTTTTTTTTTTTGTATGTATGTTACTCCATATCTCCGTGAATCGTGAACCGATTTTCAAAATTTTTTTTTGAATCGAACAGGTATAACCCCTAGATGGTCCCATTGTCACCAAGTCGGGATCTGATGATGGGATCCTGGAGAAATCGAGGGAACTCTTCAACTATTATAGGCACACCTATAGTGATTTCACTATTTTTTACAGCAACTCGGCCACTTCCTCTTGGAATAGCGGATCCTAAGTGAAGTCGGTTCTTTTTTTGTTTAAAATTATGTTTTTAACCGACTTCAATTCCATTGAGGAAGGAGGTTCTGCATTCGGTTTGGTGTTTTTTTTTTATGTATGTTCACCGATTACTCCGAGACCCGTGGTCCGATTTGAATAATTCTTTTTTTGTTTGAAAGGATCTACATCCAAGGTGGTCCCATATTAATATGGTGCTGTTCTGATGATGGGATCCATGAGGAATTGAGGGAACTCCTCAATTTTGAAAGGCACCTGTATGGTGATTTGGGTGTTTTCTCAGGCAACTCAAGCATTTTCTCATGAAAACCACCATTTCGATGCAGTGGACCTGATGATGATGATTGTTTTGATGATAATGATGAAGATTTTTTTATGCAGGATGTTCAGCGATTACTCCGAGACCCGTGGTCTAATTTCAATATTTTTTTTTTGTTTGAAAGGAACTAACTCAAAGATTGTTCCACATTTATCTGGTGCTGTTCTGATGATGGGATCCATGAGGAATTGAGGGAACTCCTCAATTTTTAAAGGCACATGTATGGTGATTTGGGTGTTTTCTTAAGCGACTCAAGCATTTTCTCACGAAAACCACCATTTCGATGCAGTGGACCTGATGATGATGATGATTTTTTTAATGATAATTATGAAGATTTTTTGATGCAGGATGTTCAGCGATTACTCCGAGACCCGTGGCCCAATTTGAATTTTTTTTTGTTTGAAAGGAACTACCTTGAAGATGGTCCCACATTTATCTGGTGCTGTTCTGATGATGGGATTCATGAGCAATTGAGGGAACTCCTCAATTTTTAAAGGCACGTTGTATAGTGATTTGGGTGTTTTCTTAAGCTACTCAAGCATTTTCTCACGAAAACCACCAATTTGATAGAGAGGACCTAATGATGAAGTCCACATATGATACGTGGACTTTTCCTTAGATAGAATGGGTGTATTGTGAACTTTTTTTTTGTATTTTTCCCGATTATTCCGAGACTTTTTGTCCGATTTTGATAAATATATAACATAACCACTAAAAATTGAAAAATAAAAACTTTTTACAAAAAAAAGATAAACCGACTTCAAAAAGGATAAAATGAATCATTATATTATTTATATGCGTTACCAACTGATATGTTTGAAGTCGGTGCCAAGCCACAAATTACAAAACCTGTCAAATCAGCTTCAAGTGTGAACATCACAGAACATCGGTACTAATAATGCAAAGGTGAATGCGATTTCATGTGTTACATTTTCATGTCTAAACTACTAATCCTATTTTGATGAAATGCGACAACGATATATATAAAACGCGGCAAACAGAAAAAAAATGTAGACGCGTGAGATTTACCTTCAATATAAAATTTGAATATCGTGCCTTTTTACACACACGGCGTGTGTACTGGGTATATGTGAGTATAGAAAAAATAATGTAGCAATTGAATTCCTTTATACTTCGGATTGAACCTTAGATGAAGAATGATAAATAATTCAATTCAAACCACGGGCTTCGTTCGAGTTCGACATACGGATAGTCCCAACAATGTGTTAACAAACAAACATAGGATGCATGATTATACTTTCTGTACCTACTTGCCTAACAGTTAACGCATGGTCGAAACGAATGTATTTCTACGTGCGATTCATACCGTATTAGATTAGTTATATAGTAAAAATAACAATTCACTGAACACATCGCCTCGTTCGTATTAACTCTTCCAAAGTTGGCTTGGCACCGACTTCAAACATATCAGTTGGTAACGCATATAAATAATATAATGATTCATTTTATCCTTTTTGAAGTCGGTTTATCTTTTTTTTGTAAAAAGTTTTTATTTTTCAATTTTTTATACTCGTTAGGTACATGTGGGTTAGAGGCTTTTTTAACCGACTTCAAAAAAGGAGGAGGTTGTCAATTCGACAGAATTTTTTTTAACATCATTTTTTTTTTGTATGTATGTTACTCGATATCTCCGTGAATCGTGAACCGATTTACAAATTTTTTTTTAATCGATCGGTTAGATGGACCCATTGTCACCAAGTCGCGGTCTGATGATGGGATCCTGGAGAAATCGAGGGAACTCTTCAACTATTATAGGCACACCTATAGTGATTTCACTATTTTTTAAAGCAACTCGGCCACTTCCTCTTAGAATAGCGGATCCTAAGTGAAGTCGGTTCTTGTTTGTTTAAAATTATACTATAGATTGTATGAATTTGAAATATTTAGTGTCTATAACAAAATAACCCATAAGTTTTTTTTTCGATTGTAGCGCTTTTAACATCAATTTTATTTAACAAAATAATTTAGGAATTATCTCTATATCTTTCAACTTAGATAGTTTGCCAGCCTATGGGTAGTTTTCTGCACCATTAACATTCAGCAGCCCGTTCAATGTCCTAAACCTATGTGGCATAAATGTTCCAATACGAATGTCTATCGGATCCCTATCAACGCAGTTCCCAGACTGTTGGCAGTAACAAGCGACTCGTGACTTATTTGGCGATGGGAGAAAGCATGATTTGTACGCTATTTCGCACAGCAGCATCCCGACATCCGTTTTCACCAAAACGGGTGGTTACAAACTGATAACCATTTATTGATTTTAAATTTGAATGTGCAAAATGTCGTGAAAAAAATTGCGATACAAACACTAATTTGGCAATATACCCGCAGGAAGTTTGTTTATAGAAAAAACTATTTCAACATTAATCTTTCCATGTCTAATAATTGCAATTGTATACTTAATGTTGTTCGGCTACCCACATAGAAGCCATAGGTATGATCATTCCTAGCCTAGCTAGGTAATCTACGTAACTCACTTGAGTATTACGGTGTATGTTAACCCAAAACTGATAAGCCTCTAACTTTATGTGTGAACAACTGAAAGTATTCTTAATAGCTTGGTAAAACCCCACAACAATTTTACTAAAGGAACAAGCTTATAACAAAAGAAACAAATATGTAACTCGAATATTACATTGTATATTCGCTAAGTGTTAAGTAAAACAGTGCATGCTGTAACAATGCGCTTTCCATCATTAGAGTTTCCTAGGATCTGTAAACAGTAAGACAGTCAGCAGTAGTACTGATGTTAAACAGTCAAGTTTATTTTTTAATAAATTTTATTTTGGCTGATCGCATAATCGATAAGATGTCACTCTCTTACTTATAGGTAAATATTTCAATCTTCATAGGTAAACAACCAATCTCAATATGCGTGATTATGTAAGAAATTTAAAAATACTTGCACTTTTTTGGTGCGACTATGTAATTAAATGGATAATGCGCTATTTTGACTCTTCTTCGCACATTCTCGGACATATGTACGGGCTTTTAGGTATTTAACTTAATTAATTGTGAGAAGATTAGTTAACAACTGAGATAAATCACACGAAACTTTCCATTGCAAGTCTTTATTCATGAAAACCGATGCGTAATCTGTACTAATGTACCAAATCCAATGACTTGTAAAATCAACAAATCACACGGAAGAGTAATCAAAGCACAATTTAAATTTACTTCGTAGAATCAGCTAAGTACCATCCGTCATCTTTGGAATTTAAGATCAATTTAAAGCGACACTTGGACCTGTCCGTGTGCTGTGTCTCAACTTTGACATTTTATTACACAACATTACAGAGGTCATCACAAACCCAAAACTATTCAAAACAATGTAGCATTCGCAACGTGTGCGCAACTCGTACCAAAAGGTCATAACAACTATTCATGGATTAGCAATTATCAATTTTCATTACAACAATTTAAGGTTAAAATTAGCTTTTGGAAATACAGCGGTTACGGCACGGTTTGATGATCGTTTTATTGCCAGATTCTGTGTGAACTTATGCCCTCCTATATTAAATATAAGATCGACATTGGCTTACGAAGATATTAGTTATTACTTTTGCGAGAGATTGTAGTACTCAGGTATGTGAAATTAACGTTCTCCATTCATGTAGACGGAGAGCTAGCCACGTCAGATATGACACAATAATGAGAGCAACGAAACCCCTCTAGTCATACTATGCTTATTTATAGGTCTGGACATCTGGCAGCTGTAAAGTGGTGGAAGTTAAATAATGAAAACTACTTCATGAAAAAAAATCTACAGTTTTGGTACAGTATTATGAGAAATTATATAAATAATTACACTATATAATTGCCAAATGTTTTTGTTGGGGGAAGTAGTGCCGAACGACGTATAAATAATGTAATTGATAGTTTGTCGCCTACTGTTTCTGTTTCCGCAATAATCTGCAATGTTTTTTGTTCTAATGTGAAAATATAGGACCTGTCCTCTATAACTGAGACATCTTCGGCAGTTTTTACCGATTTCGTTAGTACTATTTTCCAATTCAAAAATTTTGCTAGTCTGTAACTCTGGCCTACACCCATTAGATGACCGGATCTAGACTAGTGGTTCTGTGAACCGTAGACTTCGGATAACATAAATAACGCAACAGCAAACTTTTCCCCTTTCCCCCCTCATTTTCCCCCCAATCAAAAAAATGGCTCGATAATTTTTGGCAAATAAATCAAGGAACGTACATGCCAAGTTTCATCGAAATCGGATGAAAAATGCGACCTCTAGACCGACACTGACCAACCAACCAACCAATACACGCACATCAAAATGCCAAATCGTCGTACCAGTGAAAACGGAGACGTTCGTCGCCTCGCTACGCTCGGCTCCTCAGTCAATTAAAGAATAGTACAGCAATGTAATCAGACGGTTGCTCTCATTATTATTGCGGACTTCATGCTCCCAGCAGTAGTACTGTGGTTTACACATAACATATGCTTATGTGTTAACCGCATTATTATTTAATTTAATTTAAATTAAGAATGTCAATATTAATTAGATTTACATTTAATAACAGTAATTATGTATTATTATGTATACCTATGAGTCCTTGCTACTCGAAATAAATGGATTTTAATTTTAATTTAATTTAATTATGCCATATCTGACGTGGCCAGCTCTATGCTTGCAGATAGGTTTAGAAAGCATTAGTCATTATGATAACTACATTTGTAGTAGGTACAGTAGTTAGCTTAAGACTGGTTTAAAGTGAGACACATGACCTAAACTTTGATTATCAACAACAAATTAAAGTTCTCAATAACCATGAAGTAAGTAAAGTAGGTAATAAAAGGCCAATTCCGGATGATTTGCTGTTGTTGCCTTGGATCATTTTATGTTAGTGTATATTATACACCTCCTAAAAAACTACTTAGGTACCTATATTTTGTAATAAATCTATACATATAATAAAGCTGAAGAGGGTCGAAAGTCTATACATGGAAGATATTCGAAAAAAAGGTGGCTGGGGATACTTAGAATCGATAACAGAACACGTTCCAACAGTTTTTAGAATTTTTGTCTGTTTATCTGTTTATCTGTTTGTCTGTTTATCTGTTTGTCTGTTTATTTGACCGCGCATCACTTAAAAACGGCTGAACGGATTTTGATGAAATTTTGTATAGAGATAGTTCGAGTCCCGGGAAAGGACATAGGATAGTTTTCATCCCGAAAATTAACCCCGGAGGGGGTGAAAACGGGGTTGAAAGTTTGTATGGAGAATTTTTAACCGCTTAACCGATTAAAATGAAAATTAGTATGTAGATAATTTGAGTCCCGGAAACGACATTGGATAGTTTTCATCCCGTAAATCAACCCTAGAAGGGGTGAAAAAGGGGTTGAAAGTTTGTATGGCGAATCAATAACCGTTGAACGCTGGAGATGCTCTGGGGAAGGATATAGAATAGTTGATATCCAGAATTCATTCCTTAACGGGGGATTACTAATTCCACGCAGACGAAGTCGCGGGCAAAATCTAGTAAAAAATCAAAGTGTATCGGTGTTGGCCTCTTTCGTATAAACTTTCATATTAACCATACACAGTTTTAATATTCTTGACACCTACTGTTTTAAACAATGGTGCCCGGTGCCCTCTTCATACGTAGGCCTGAAAAGGTGAAAGGTTTAACTTACCTAAAACTTCATGGGCCCAGGCAATTTGCATCACAGTTGACACTCGTGTGCGGAATGACCCCGTGTTTACAGGATTGCACAAACTCGGCACTGTTTGTTTACGTTACGCTACAACTTAACAGATATTTTCGCAACGATGACCTGTCTGTCATAACAGGAGGTGAGAATGGAAAATAAATGTATTAGTATGGCTGTAACCACAATTCAATTTGGATTTAGAGGCTATTTTGGGCTTCGTAAATAGTTTGTGCAAGATACACCAACACCAACATTTCAATTTCGTAAACAATTCAATGTTTGAGTATTTTTTAACCGACTTTTTTTATCATCATTATTTTTTTGTATGTATGTTTAGGATTAAGATGTAAATAGATTAAGTTTTATATTGTATTATTTTTCTGTACCACCAAATAAACGATTTCTATTCTATTCTATTCTATTCTATGTTACTATTGTTACTAGATATCTTCGTGAATCGTGAACCGATTTAAAAAAATGTTTTTAATCGAACTGTAACCCCTAGATGGTCCCATTGTCACCAAGAAGGGGTCTTATGATGGGAGCCTAGAGAAATCGAGGGAACTCTTTAACTATTATAGGCATACCACAGGCATATAGGCATAACTCGGCCACTTCCTCTTGGAATAGCGGATCCTAAGTGAAGTCGGTTCTTTTTTGTTTAAAATTATTAAACACTTACTTACTTAACAATCAAAAGTATTTGCAGGTTTATAAAATAACAATGATCCCAAAATTAAGAAGAGTTTGCTAATTAAATATATGGGCATTGATACAGCTGTTGAAAGAGCACAATGGGAAAAGACTAATACGAATTAATTCAATTAGACAAAAGATTGTAATTAGCCATGAGCGATAGCTGAATTAACGCCGTATTGTTCTCTGGGACACACACGAAATGTGGAAGAAGTGCAATATCGGGTCAAGGTTTTCCGCTTAGGAACGACATCAATTTAGTTTAATTGCAACCATTTGCATCATCTGTTGATTTTTTTCATATATTTCTTTACTTAAGTACCTTTGCCGATAAGTTGCCGATGCGTTTGTTTTTTAATGCATATTTAAAGTTTTATGGTAGCTCAGGATTCCATTTGGTTGGCCCTGTGTCTTCAGAGAGGCAATATCCTTTAAAACAGCAAGTGTCCCTGGCTACCCAAGTGTGTGATTACAAGCATAGTGCAGCCGCTCTATCGAGGCGCGAAGATAACGCCATTGTGCCCACGCGCAGCCAGCGATAGATCAAACCTGGGAATCGACCCCCAACAATGCACAATGTGTGCAACCTTACGCAATGCTTACTTTGTGAGCTTAATTTAATTTTTTTAAGCTAATTATTTGTCTAGTTCTATGTAGTAGGGAAGTGAAATTGGTGTGAGAAAAAATTGCAGAGGTTTCGCTAGTCTAGAATTCTAGATTGATGACGATGTCTTTTCTGATTCTGAAAGTTATAGGTAGATACCTATGCATTGTCATAAGTGAATACCTGTCATTTTGATACTCCTCAAAATGTGTTACTACTTATATGCAGGGAAGTTCCCTCAATACCATATGCAGATAGTGATTGTATAATATGTGGCGAAGAGAAGGAGACTATGAAACACTTAATGTGTGAATGCCACGCTCTAGTCAGACACACATTGAAGGACTTTGGTACTCTGGCTCAGATCTAAGTAGATAAATTTAAAGCACTGTTCTTGAACTCTATTATCTAACACATGGAGATGGTTGAGTAAGTGAATTAGGGGACAATTACACAAAAGAGCCTCATGGGCCGAATAAAATAAGATAAGATAAGAAAGTATACATTTTAAAAGTTTCACTACAGTGTCCTTTACAAGAATAGGAACGACCAGAATGGGAGTGTAGGTCAATTTGAATTTTCCAATATTTTTGCTCAAGTTCTCCTTCTTCTCTTCTAAACCCTCAGAACGTTGGTTAATGTATTGAGTTGTAAAATTTTGGCTATTATTTATTTCCAGATGCCGCGGTGGGGCGCTATCATGGCGCTGTGCGTGCTGGCCGCGACGGCGCAGGCGGCGTCCGAGGCGCAGTCGGCGCAGGCGAGACTGCGTAAGTATAGTTTTATTTTATGACAAAAAAAATGGCTACAGGCTAATACAACAGATAAATATGTACCTATAATCGACGTGGTTACCGTCGCAAATATAGCACAAGATTATGTCTTAAACTACAGATTTTTTTACGATATCTTCAATGTTTAGTACAACTCCTATCTAAACTATAATCAATACGTCAAAACTATTTACCTACTAAAATGTATTCTAATGAATTCTGCATCGCGACTGAATCGATACTGTAATGCAACCCGCGGCTGTATCGATATCGATGCTGAATCGCGGTTGCGTGGATGCTGTATCGCGACAGTACGGATGCTGTATCATAATCGTATTTACCTACGTTCGCGAACGTATATGAACAGTGATAACATCGCGACATAGTATCGCTGCCTTTTGCGTCTGCACCGCTACTGAATCGCCGTGTACGACCTCACTTAGATCTTAAAACGGCGACTGAAGAAACTCATACGACGATGACTTTGTATAGTTTTGAGAATTTGAAGATTACCACGACGGCCTAAGCTAAAATCAGAGAAAATGATCTGACTACGAGCAGTTTCAGTGCGGAGAAATATATAGCTGATCTTCGGTGTAGGTAACATGAACTGCACAGCGATGTGTTTCATACATTTCAAGTTAGAATTGACTACGACTTAAAGACGTGTTGTTTAATATTGTTTGATTGTAACGTCATAACAAGTAGGTAGATATATATTGCAAAGAACAAACTCATAAACGTCGACTCTAGATATTTTCTTGTAGTAAAACACAATGCTATTTTTACAGAACAGATACGCAAACGCGCTAGGAGTGGTACGTACACAACAAATTACCACCATACCACCTCCAACATCCACCACCATTCACCATCCAATCCGCTCGTCCACAACACAACACACTGATATCACACAGGCGATATTTTCATCGAAAGGCACG
Source organism: Pammene fasciana (assembly GCA_911728535.1). Taxonomy (NCBI): domain Eukaryota; kingdom Metazoa; phylum Arthropoda; class Insecta; order Lepidoptera; family Tortricidae; genus Pammene; species Pammene fasciana. The sequence continues at coordinate 172,333 of OU452294.1, forward strand.
CCAGTCACCAAATTACACTAAATTATGCACACGGTGTCTTTGCACACTTATTTTTTCAAAATGTTTCATGATCTCTACCTAACCAGTGAATTTACGGAGAAAGAAAAATATATTAATACCGAACGATTGAATATCGTTGTGTGATTGTACTCCTCCTCATTTTATTCTAGTCTTATCTGGCTTAAATCGCTATTGACTACGAATATCATTCAATTGTTGACACTTACATGTTTTAGATGCTAAAGTTCACTTATATATTATTTGAAACAGTAAGTAGCTTTTTGCGTTTCGTTGCTTTCATGACACATCACACTTTTACACATCTTATTAGCTTTAACGTGAACCCGCTTTGCTGTATATAATCACTATCCTTAAATTCTTTGTCTTGGTATTCTACTTAAAATACTACTTTCTTCTCAACATTGGTTCTTCTCTCTCAACCTGACTTATTACGTTTCTCACTTTTATTTTTACTCTTGTACATACTTACTTGTGCTTTCTCACTTGTATTCCTCTTTTGTAAAAAAAAAATAATGTACCAACAATAATATTCTTGTACGTGTTATACATATAAATAGGAAAAATTAAAATTATCGTACTTACGTACTTTGTATATATATTTTTTTTTACTTTCCTCTTAATCATGATTTGGTCGTTCTTTGGTCTTGTAGCATATCTTATTGTAATCTAAGGTCTTCTATACTGTACTTTCTTATATACTCTTATTTCTATCGTTTTACTAGAGATTCTTTACAGTAGTTCCATTTATTATTGATCTGAAACTTTTCTTCTTATATACATATAATAATTCTGTCGATTTACATTCCAATACTTACTCTATTTCATTAACTTATTATTGCATTGACTTAATCATTCGTTGATAACGTTTTTCTACACTTATTATCATGTTGGTCCTTACTTAACGTTTCTTCGTCATCGTTTATCGGAAGTGGTCCTGTTGTCATTAATTAACTGGGGTCGAATAGCAATGCATCGACAAGGAATTAGAGCCAGACAACGCTAACTTTGCATGGACTTTTCTTTGCCAAAATGTGAAACGCCATTATAAACATCATAATTAAATGTGACGTTCTGACGTTTCTTTATGCTGACTCGTCTACAGATTCGTCGTTTATATTATGCAGAAAAAACTTTAGTTTCAATTAAAACCGAGTTTTTTCCGTACTAAAAATAACCGATTGCACTCTCTAGTCGGTACATATATAGTTAGTGTAATCGGGTTTTATCATAGATGGGTAAAGTTTTAAATTTAAAATATTCACTGAGGGGACTTTTCTACATTAAAGAATTTTCGATAATAATTTATCTTTTTAAGAAAGTCAAAACATTGCTAGTCGCAACCGCCGTCCTAACTGCCATAATTTTCTGGTTCAAACCATAACTAAACTCCCATTTAATCTGTGGCCTGGTGTCTTCTCATCGTTACTGATGACTCCTGGTCTTGCAGCTGACCTGTCTCCGGCCAAGCAGGCGGAAGTCGATGAGATGGTCGGCAACCTTCTCCAATGGATTCAGGGCTTTTATCAACAGAGGAACAGAAAAGGTTCGACACTGAATAAACAAATGTTAACTTATCGTAAATAGGATTAGGTATTGAATGTCTTAATATTGAGTGCAGGGGATGGATACAAGAATAATTACTGTACAATAATAGATTAAATTAAAATAACCGGCTTAAATTCATTCTTGTATAATTTCAGCTCGTCAGTACTTCGGAGGGAAACCAGAAAAACCAAGACCATTCGAACCTGCTAGCTACCTACCGCCATATCCGCCTGCTGGCCAGCGTCCGACGCCGTCGTATAATGAAGGTCCTTCATCATCCTACCAGCCGAGCCAGCCATCACCAAGTCCATCGTACCCTTCGCCGACTCAACCTGATAAGCTAACGCCGCAGGACAATCCCCCTTATCAACCGAGCCAACCGCCATATCAGCCAAGCCAGCCTAGTCAGCCTACTCAACCACAATACCAACCAAGCCCACCGAGCCAACCTAGCCAACCGTCTCAACCCTCATATCTACCTAACCAACCGTCTCAACCTTCATATCAACCTAGCCAACCCACTCAACCGAGTTACCAGCCAAGCCAACCAGGATATCAACCTAGTCAGCCAACCTCTCCTCCGTATCAGCCAAGTCAGCCGAACAAACCTGATGAGATCACTCTCCCACCCTACGAAAACCCGCAACAGCCCCAGCAGCCCCAGCAGCCACAGCAGCCTCAACAACCAGACTCTGGTAGCGATGGTACCTCTTCGTCTCAAACACCCGCAGTGCCCGATGATGACGACCGCCATCCCCCACACATTCACGCTATCACTGTCGATTGCGGCAAAGAAATGATGACTATCAACATTGAGTTCAATAAAGTCTACAATGGAATCATTTACTCTCAAGACCATTTCAATGAACCTGAATGTGTTTACGTTAGAGAAAACTCTGGCCAAATAAAATACTCGTTCACAGTCAGCTTGAACACTTGTGGAACTAGATTCTTCAGTGACTTTGAAAATGAAGGTCAGGCGTACTTAGAAAACGTGCTGGTGCTGCAAAATGAACCTGGCATTCAAGAAGTGTGGGACCATATTCGCCGCGTCAGATGCTTGTGGGAAGGCAATCTTACCAAGCAACTGATTTCGTCTTTAAGCGTCGGTATGTTGAACCAGATTACGAGCAACTTCAGTGGTGATACTGCCATGGCCCGCCTTGATATCCAGACCGGACGTGGTCCATTCGCGCCTGAAGCTAATGGCTTGGTCAAGATTGGAGAAATCATGACACTAGTCGTCACAGTAACTGGTGATGCAGGTTTCGATATATTTGTTCGCGAATGCGTTGCGCGAGACTCTGAGAGCCGCCACATTGTCCCGCTGACTGACAGCAACGGCTGCGTACTCAAGCCTAAGATTTTCGGAGCCTTCCAGAAGACCAGAGATACAGGCAACACGGGAGCATCGATTATAGCGTATGCATTCTTCAACGCGTTCAAGTTCCCCGATGAAATGGATTTGGTAATTCAATGCGACGTTGAGCTGTGCAAGACAGACTGCGATGCATGCCCCAATCCTGGTAGCATCGAGCCCAGAAGGCGAAGGAGAGATGTCATTCATTTTGGAAACAGGACTTATGAGCCTTCGACTACCATCGCTAAGGGTTTGCGGGTAGTGTTTGCGGAAGATTTGCCAAAGGACGACAACAGTTTCTGCGTATCGCCCAACGCTGCCATGTGGGGTAGTGTACTGGTTCTTGTCGGATCTTTAATGACTAGTGTAGCAGTATCCTACCTCTGGCAAAAGGGGCGCGGTTCAAGCAAGTTTTTATAAAAACTCCATGCTTAGATAACTAATGTAATTAGGAGCGACTTACAAGATACGTCGTTTAAAACTTACCTGAAAGATGTTTCTTTATTTATTACGTCCATAATATGTCATCTTTTATTTATGTAAGTACTTGTCGAATTAGACGACGAATTTTGAGTATTATTGTGATTTTAAGTACCTTTTTTACATGAAACACCAGGTTTGTACATACAGACTCTAATGTTAGGTTCGTTAAAATATTGTTTTAAATGTAGGAAGGTTTATACTACTTAAAATGTTTTTTTTTAACACTGCCATTATGCCCATCATGCGACTTAATCAAGTAACAAATTGCACAATGCTTCTCATGAGTACGATATTCTTATACGAATTTAATCATATGTAGTAGCATCAGCAATATATTTATGGCGCGACGGCGTCTAAGTCTTACATGTTTATAAAGAACTACAATCTATACGACTGTGGGTTATTATTCTTTATCTTTAATTACGTACTTAATGCTGTAAATATTAGTTAGGTCTTATGAAAATATAAAGTATTTAAAAATGCATTATTTGTTTTCTTATTCGTGTTTCTTTCCTTACAAATAAAAAAAACTCATCCTATTATAGGTATGTTTGAAATGTAGGACAGACCTCACGGTACATATTTTAGCTACTCTCCAAAATATTTATGTGTCTCGATCTGCACGAGAACTTATAATATATGCAAAAGATTGTGCATCAACTAAACTAGTAGTTCTGTGAACCGTAGACTTCGGAGCATTTCCTTTCCCCCATTTCACCCTCCCTCGAAACTTTTTTTTTACAAAACCTCTGAGGAAGTGTGGGCTTGACCTTTTACCCGAAAATGATTGAAATCCGTCCATAAATAACGCGACAGCAAACTTCCCCCCTTTTCCCCCTCATTTTTCCCCCAATCAAAAAAATGGCTCGACGTTTTTTGGCAAATAAATCAAGGAACGTACATGCCAAGTTTCATCGAAATCGGATGAAAAATGCGACCTCTAGACCAACACTGACCAACCAACCAACCAACCAATACACACACATCAATCTGCCAAATCGTCGTACCAGTGAAAACGGAGACGTTCGTCGCCTCGCTACGCTCGGCTCCTCAGTCAATTATGTATGTAGCCTATGAAGGTATCAAAACAGAGACCGCCGCGAAAAGATTTTTCTATAATCTGGACCAGTAATTATTGCTCGTAAGTATAGGATTGGATGGAGGTATGGAGAGTAGAGATAAGAGGTAAAATCTCATGTGGGGGAACAGTCGCAAAAGTGACCAGCTGTAGTTCCGAATGTCTCCAGTAGCGGTAGCATAGCTAAAGATATTGAGTGAGTGGTTCTGTCACAGAATACACGCTACGCGACTGATTTTAAAACACTTATCAAGATGGCTGATAGCATACCGTAAGTAACCTACATAATTTAGTCGGTTTCATTGTAACCCTTCAAAGAGCAGTGGAGGGCCATAAACGTTTTTATTGTACTTAGGGCCTTTTGGAAGTAAGCAATAAATCACAAGGGTGAGTCTATGATAAGGGGCCAAAGATAATAGCACCTTCTCTGTCATATCTATGGAAAGTGTAATTAAGACCATCCCGTTCAATCTTGGTATTGTGATTACCATTGCAGGTCTAGGGATATTATGTCTATGGTACAATCTGATTTCATAAATATGTAAACTATCTTCGACCTTATCTTATACTTAGATAAGATATGAATTAAGTTTAGAGGTTTCTGAACACGGTTGTACGTATTCATTCAGTGTACATATTGACATTTATCTCAACGTTATCGGTTAGAATACAGTCTAAAGCAAACGAAGAGTTGGCACTGAAAACGTGGCAGACTGTGTCTGAGGAGGAGGTAAACGTGCCTGTCACTAATCTCGCTCACACACTATCGCCATAATATTCAAAGCAATGACGCGTAGTCAGGCGACCGAGAGGCAACCGGATGGCTCGCGGTATTTAAGCTCCTGAAGTGATGAAAACAACCGCCCTGTGCAACCTGAACTGACCCAACTTGGACTGGGGAGAATAATGGGAGGGTAAAAAAAAATACGTCGGTAATTTATAAAATTTTAATGCCATCCCTCCAGGTGCGACTGATGCTCAGTACGAGAGTGACATCTACGCGCATCATTGCTTTAATTATAAACGCAGACCAACATTATGAATGAATTCAATAATTAGGTATACAATTCTGCAGATGATAGTACAAGATAATAAGAGTTGAGAGTAGAGTTGGACCTTAAATCTCTCTTCATGTCTGCCTTATAAAATTATCTAATATACGTACCAATAAAAAAATATTCATACGAATCAAACATTTAATTACCTTACCGCGTTTATACTTATTGACTGCAGCAGCAATATTAAATAACTAGCTTTTGCCCGCGACTTCGTCTGCGTGGAATTAGTAATCCCCCTGTACGGGGTAGATCGTACAACTGGATAATTATTGAAAATGCTGTAATTCCCAAAATACGGAATTTATTGAATATTTAAACTTAATTGCCAAGCTTAATGAATGCACCTCGCGGCGGTCGGGCATGCACTGCGGGACCGCGGTTTACGTAAAGCATGAAATATGAAATTGATGATTGTGCGTTTTGTCGCTATGTGCGGTCCGAGACCGTACACCCCTGTTAAGGAATGAATTCTGGATATCAACTATTCTATATCCTTCCCCAGAGCTCAAACTATCTCCGGCGTTCAACGCCGTTTTTATCCCCTAATAATTGATTTTCGGGATATAAACTATCGTACGTATATTATTTCCCGGGGCTCAAACTATCTATGTACAAACTTTCATCTTAATCCTCGGTTCAGCCGTTAATAATTCGCCACACAAACTTCCAACCCTCTTTTTACCCGCTCCAGGATTGATTTTCGGGATGAAAACTATCGTATGTCGTTTCCCGGGACTTTGATTATCTCCGTACTAATTTTCATCTAAATCGGTTCAGCGGTAAAAAATTCTCTATACAAACTTTCAACCCCCTTTTCACTCCCTCCAGGGTTGATTTTTGGGATGAAAACTATCCTATGTCCTTTCCCGGGACTCAAACTATCTCTATACGAAATTTCATTAAAATCCCTTCAGCCGTTCTCACGTGATGCGCGGTCAAATAAACAGACAAACAGATAAACAGACAAACAGACAAACAAACAGACAAAAATTCTAAAAACTATTGGAACGTGTTGTGTTATCGATTCTAAGTATCCCCAGCCAACTTTTTTTCGAATATCTTCCATGTACAGGACTTTCGACCGTCTTCAGCTTTATTATATGTATAGAAGAAGATGGCGAGGATTTCACAATCAGACTTACTACCGCGAAAATTTCGTTGTAATTTAGTACCATACTGCAGAAATTTAAAAACTAATTTCAAACATAATATTAATTAGCATGACTGTGAACTAGTGCATCCATGACGATATTTGAGAAATTGTGACGTTTAATGGGAGCATTCCCTAGACATGGTGCACTCACCCTATCATTTTAAGCTGCAAATACACGTGATTGTAGTTTAATAATATAATGTACGAAGATTTCCGTCTTTTATATATACTGGAAACAAAACAATGTAATTCAGTCTAAGATACGATTGAGATGATTTTACTACTGTTATAATTATTTAATATTTGAAGTGTTCAAGTGTCCAATTAAAATGAGAAAAGCTCTAATTGTACAAATTCTCGCTACGGCTGTGGGTTAGTTTATAATTTGTGAGAAAGTATTTGTTGCTGTTGTTGAAATATTACCGAAGTAGGATTTTCGAACGAGCGCAGCGAGTTATTACAAACAACTTCTGCCTACTGGGACGTCTCGGCATTTCGATGGCTTTTTGATTTTGAAATGTTCGACGATCATTTTAATAACGTTTTTCTCATCTTTATGAAATTAGTTGGGGTTGTATCAGAGATACATACATTTTGAGAGTTTATGAGCTAGATCGATGAAGGGGTTGTGGACTTAGGACTAAAAAAACTTCATATGGGTCTTGTTATATTGGTCAACTCGTTTGCAAGTCGCGGGGTCTAAGTTCGCTTCCTTTTGCTTCTTATTCAGGTAAAAAGTCAAACGCTCGCCTTATTTAACACAAGTTTTATAGGTTGACAAGAATGCTACAGGTATATTAGAGCGAGGTAACAATTTTCTCAGTGAATCACTTTTGAATATTTCCAGTTGCCTTTCAAGCCAGTATCACTGGCGCCGCAATGAGCTGGCCGTCAGTGACAGTAGATATCTTCAAATCAAATTCTACAGTGTTGTCTAGACCCATGACACTACTGGAGACGGCGTTGTTCGGGAGCCTGATCAACGTAGGAGGTCTGGTCACCGCACCGTTCTGTGGAACGGTCTTCAACAAGTTGGGAAGGAAGTACGGATGTGTGTTCTTCGGTTTATCATTCCTCGTAAGTAACAAGGGCTAAGGACAGTGTGTTGACAACGGGAGACTCTCGACCGTCTTGCCCTTTACCTTTAGCCATCAACACAGAATCCTCATTTATATTAAATCGACATGTGACACCTCTGGAATTGCAAGCGTCCATAAGCTACGGTAGCTTACCATCTGGCGGGCCATATGCTTGTTTATAGTGGTACCTATAAAAAAAACTATTACTTCCGAGTCTTTTAACAGACTAATATGGAGGAAATAATCGGTTTTATAATATAGGTAACTGTAATGGTACCGCCTACTGCTACAGGTTTGCTTACAATTCACAACTTTACCAGGTTTGAAAATGGGAGAAAGGCGGCCATCTCAGAAATTAGGTATAAATAGCTGTTTGCTGAAGAAAACCATCTGTTTGAAGACAGTCAAAGTTGAGTATCGTAGGCAAAGTTGTAGCAGTTTACGGTAGAGCGAAAAACATTCATAAGAATTTATCAAATTAATGCAGGAATGTCGAGTACTTAAGAGAATAAAAGAATGCCACCTTCAGCTTACAAAAACACCCCTATTTTCAATTTAATTTATTTTAGGTTGGCTGGGCTATAATCTCTGTCACGTCCAATGTAACAATGGTGTTGGTAGCCATGGTACTGTCCGGCGTTGGCGCTGGAGGTCAGGCCGTATCGCCCATGTTCATCGCCGAATTTGCAGAGGACACAATCCGAGGAGGACTGACGGCATGTCCCGGTCAGTCAGCTGCTTCTGTTCTAGTTACTAAGTTTCTGTGAGGAAAATATGTTGTCGACAGTTGTTTTATTAATTACTGAGACCGGGCAGATCTGTGCGTGTATCCCTAGCTATTTACTTTACTGACAAACTAAAATAAGTTAATAATGTATGGCGGGGCGTCGTTTAGAATATGATTACTTTTTCCAGGGACTGGATACTTCTTCGGCATTCTGCTGTGCTACATAATCGGTGGATATTTCTCTTACCGGACAATGGTCCTTATCCAGCTCTCAATGTCAGTCTTGAGCATTGCTCTTTTTATGACGTTAAGAGAATCGCCCGTTTATTTGGTACTCGTCGGGAAGGATGAGGTGAGCTATCTTTCATCTCATTAGGTACTAGACACATAAAAACTATTATTCCTAAATTATGTTTTAAGTAAAAAGCTAAATACGCGCACACACACAATTTTAAACATGATTTAGGAATAATCCGGTTTCACACAACAAGCTGGTTTCAGGAAGAGCAGGAACTGTTTCGATCAGGTGTTGGCTCTTACTAACCATATAGGCCCCGGATTCCAAGAACTCCTCAAATCAACCGCGGTTTTCATCGATCTTACGGCGGCCTACGACACAGTCTGGAGGCACGGCTTGATTCATAAGCTACTGTTAGCAATCTCAAGCAGAGAATTAGTCGATCTCATCTCCAACATGTTGACAGAAAGGTCCTTTTAAGTTTTCTTGGGCAACAGGAAAAGCAGGAAGCGCAAATTTAACAACGGCCTGCTTCGAGGCTCGTCTTAGCGCCGATGCTGTTTGACTTGTACATCTCAGACCTTCCGCGAACAGATGCTACCAAGTTTACATATGCCGATGACATTGCACTTATCTCACTTTAAGCGTCATACAAAGAGCAATGCTCAAGACTGACATTGAGAGCTGGTAAAGGACAATGTCCGGTAAGAGAAATATCCACCGATTATGTAGCACAGCAGAATGCCGAAGAAGTATCCAGTCCTTAAGAATCAAACATATTCTAACCGAAGTCCTGCCATACTATTACTTTTTAATTTCTCAGTAAAGTCATTATCAATAGGTAGAGGGATCAATCCATTCCATTGTTAGAAGCTTGTGTAGTTGGTAATTAAAATTCTTTGGGCCTCAGTAATTAATAAAACAACTGTCGACAACATACTTTCCTCACAGAAACTTAGTAACTAGAACAGAAGCAGCTGACTGACCGGGACATGCCGTCAGTCCTCCTCGGATTGAGTCCTCCGCAAATTCGACGATGAACATGGGCGATACGGCCTGACCTCCAGCGCCAACGCCGGACAGCACCATGGTTTATATGAGATTGCATCTATTTATTTTAGGTTGGCTGGGGTATAATCTATGTCACGTCCGACGTAACAATGGTGTTGGTAGCCATGGTGTTGTCCGGCGTTGGCGCTGGAGGCCAGATCGTCTCGCCCATGTTCATCGCCGAATTTGCGGAGGACTCAATCCGAGGAGGACTGACGGCATGTCCCGGTCAGTCATGCAGCTGTTTCTGTTCTAGTTATTAAGTTTCTGTGAGAAAAAAAAGTTGTTTTATTAATTACTGAGACCAAACGAGTTCACAAATTTCTAACAGTGGAATGGAATGGATTGATCCCTTTATCCCAATGACTTTACTGAGAATCTAATAAGTAGTAGTTAACAATGTATGGCATGACTTCGTTGAGAATATGAATGATTTTTCCAGGTACTGGATCCTTCTTCGGCATTCTGATGTGCTACATAATCGGTGGTTATTTCTCTTACCGGACAATGGTCCTTATCCAGCTCTCAATGTCAGTCTTGAGCATTGCTCTTTTTATGACGTTAAAAGAGTCGCCCGTTTATTTGGTACTCGTTGGAAAGGATGAGGTGAGCTATCTTTAATTTCATAGGACTTAAGGATGATTCACGGTGTCCATTCCCGGGTCCGCCACGACGACGGGCCGATACTGGTCGTTCCGAGCACTACACGATCAGTGACCGGGCGGTTCCGGGCCCGAGCCTTCCGATATCGCCCTGTTATATATGAGAGCTTCCGTCGAGGTTCCGGGCACGAAGCGAGCCGAGTCCGGGCAGTTTTCGGTCCGATACATCGTCACGTGGTCACTGCTTCTTGTTTCTAGTAATTATAAACTGACCGAGTAGCGAATAAGCTACGCCCTCATATTCAACATACAATTTATTGACATTTTGCAACCTACATATTTTGGCAAATATATTCCGACACATCATTGCAAAGGTGTTGTCGTATGTCTCCGGGTCATCTCCGGATGGTCGACGGACCGTGCACGGAGCGAGCCAGGTCCGAGCGTTGTTTGTACCTAATAGTAACGGCCGTCAAATAACAAAACATGACCGTGCCGTCGACGTTCCGGGTACGGAACGAGTCTCTTACGATACTCGGAGGTCACATGACGTAAAATGAAGTATCGGAAGTGTCGGATCGAACCCTGGAATGGACACCGTGAATCATCCTTAAACACGTTAAAAGCTCTCTTCCTAATGGTGTAAACCATTATGAACCAACCAATAGTACCTCCGTATTGAATATGTGTGTATAATGTATCTAGAACCGGTATTATTACTTAGCAATTTCTCGGGTTCGATCTGTCGTGTACCTCTCCATTCCCCTCCCTGAACTTCCTAACTTATATTACCGCACTCTATCCTACAGAACGGGCCCGAGATATTGTAATGTTTAATACCAGTATAATGTAAACACACATATTTTTTAGGAGGCGGCGAAATCTTTAGCGTTTTACAGATGGACGAATGTTTCTTCCAAAGAAGTTCAAACTGAACTGGCAAAGATCAAGAGAGAAGTGGACCCAAACCTTGATGTCTTATTGGAGCAGACCAAAGGTAAAAATTACTAAGATTTTTTTTAAATGTTTCGTTATCCTATTGAAAAATAGAGGAGAAAGTATAGCTACACGTATAAACTGCATTTTGAATACCTATGCAAAAAACTTAGATTTAACTATGAAATTATTTTTCAGAATCTCAACCAACAGCTGCTCATTTAGAAGAAAACGCTGAGAAGTCAAAAGTAAATAATACTCAAAATAGTTTAATATTGCAACTAAAGTTCTTACGTAAGTATTAATAGTATTCTTCCTCTTGTACCTACATATATTTATTTAAACTTTATTGCACAATAAAAAAAAGAAACAATATAAATGCACACTAGGCGGTCTTAACGCATTTAAGTATCTCGATTTTCAATGTACAATTTCAATCCCGTTGTCTACATTCAAATCCTTGAAGTAGGATCTGAACTATACCTACCCGGTTGTCGATTGAGCTGAAATATTGCACACATCTGTACTTATATCGCGTGACAATGCAATATTATCGTTATCTGATGATGGACTATGGAGCCGTAATTAAGTTGGCCATAGGAACTCTGTAATGAAACCAAGCAACTCCTTCGAATTTGGGCTTCGCATTCGTCCTGACAAGTTTAGGATCTGGTGATGGAACTGGAAGAAAAATACAATCGGCATTAAAAAGTTGTATTAGAAGATGAAATTTATACAAAAACTTCTTGGATTCTACCATTTTTGTATTCCGCAGATAATTCGCGATCTTCGAAGATGGCCTTATTCGTGACGACATCCCTAGTAGTAATGTCCATCATGATGGGGTCACTGGCTGTGCAGGTTTACGCGGAGCCGCTCTTCAAGTCGGCGGTGCCTTCTTTGTCATCCAATATGTGCGCCATTTTCTTGGCAATCCTGTTCCTGATAACTAGCTTACTTTGCGTGTTGCTGGTGGATAGGTGTGGAAGGAAGGTAAGTCAGACTTGAGATCCGATAGCTAATACATAGGTGTTAAGCATCTCGCGATAACATCTAAGCCTGCAGAAACCAAATGGCAATGTGTACGAAAATCACGGTTTCCTTCGGAAGATTATGCGTTCCGCGTTTTAACGCTGGATTACATAGGCACATTTATTTCCATTCACACTTTCGCTTATTAATAGATTTCATTATTGTCATTGTAAAACCACATTGGTTACCAAAATTTATCAATTTGGATGTAACATTTTTTATCCTCCACATAATATGTATTATCCAGATTACTCTTGCAATTAATTCTGTATTTCGCCTTTTGAAGGTTTAACCTTAAGAAAGACTTTACTGTATGTAGAGTTATTGTGTTTAATTCTGCAGATGCTGATAATTGTGTCCTCACTGGGTTCTGGGATATGCACCCTCCTCCTTGGCACGCAGTTTCAGCTGGCCTGGGCACCGAACTGGTTCTCTGCGCTACTCATCTACGCCTTCAGTTTTGTGTACACACTTGGGGCCGCCGTGGTTCCATTTATCATAATGTCTGAGGTCTTCTTGCCAGAGGTAAAGTATGCTATACGTACCTAGATACTATGATATCTCTCTGCCAAGAAAAGACTACACGGTTTGCCTGTGTCAGAGGTATGTAGATATGCAAGTATGACTATGGACGTATATATCTTTTGCGCTTTAGTCAGTCTTCGATGTCGATTCTCCTTCTTCTTGGCCTTTAGACACGCATGTATATATTGGTTAAGATCTTAGATATATGATAGATATTATGCCTTACCCTAGCAGGGTCCATGTTCTACTTTACCCATATTGTAAACATCTGTAAAACCATGGTTGGCATGTTATAAATGATATAATAAATAAAATAAAATAAAATAGCCTTTTATTTCTTGCTTTTTAACATTTTGGTTTTTAGAATAAGTCTTAATTATAATATTGTAGGTACTGTTAGTTCTAAATTATTTTTATGGATTTTAATATTTAGCAAGAACCCCGTCCTCGCAGGTGAAGGCCTCCTCCAGAGTTTTCCACTCATCTCTGTCTTGAGCAATCTGCATCCAGTTTTGGCCAGCGATATTTTTTATTTCGTCTTCCCATCTGGTAACAGGTTTTCCTATGCCCCGTTTTCCTAGTGGCCCTTTCCATGACGTCACATTTTTGGTCCAGCGCTGGTCCTGTATTCGTGATACATGTCCCGCCCACTTCCATTTAAGTTGTTTGGCGTGTCTAAGCGCGTCTTTGGCCTTTGTTAAGTTTCGTATCTTTGTATGCCTTATTTTTTGGATTTTTTTGATGCCGACCATACTTCGTTCCATTCCCCTTTGACATGTTCTTATTTTATCTTTGCCTTTTTTTGTGAATTTCCATGTTTGGCAGCCGTAAGTTAGGCCTGGTAGTAGGCACGAGTTCATAATTCTAGTTTTTAAGGATATGGGCAGGTTACTCTTAAAGATTTCTTTCAAATTCCAGTACTTGTTCCACGTGTTTTGTATTCTTCTTTCAATTTCCAGCTCATTATTTTTCTTGTTGAAACTTATTTGCTTGCCGAGGTATATGTATTGTTCTATGTAGTTTAAGGGCTTGTTGCCTACTGTTATTGTTTTCTCTGTACTGTTTGTCATTATCATAGTTTTTTCCATGTTCATTTGAAGTCCTACTTTTATACTTGCTCTATGTAGAGATTCTATCATAATTTGGAGTTGTGAAGCTGTTTCAGCCAGGACGACGATAAATGATATAAGATATACATATGTATATGGGTGTAAAGATGAATTACATAACACAGATATTATGTCCAGATCTACCCATCGGATGTACCTATCGATTATGTAACTATTATTAGGAATAGAGCACAGATATGTCTGCGTACAAAGACAACCAGCAGCCAGTTCTGTCGGATAGATCTTTACGTATATATAGGGATCTATTACCTAATGCTTCACAAATAACAGACTAATAGAAGATTCGGAATTTAAGAAATGTGTACCTCCCTTTTAAGAACGACTTATTATTTCAGGTCCGCGGCCTCTGCAACAGCATCGTGACCCTCGTCCAGTGGAGCATGAGCTTCGTCGGCCTCATGCTCTTCGAGATGTTGCAGCCCATCGTGGGACCAGGACCCATCTTCTACGCGTTCAGTGTCGTATGCTTCTCTTGTGTGCTCTTCACGTGGCGGCTGCTGCCCGAAACCAGGGGCTTGTCCGTGGATCAGATACAAATAGCGTTTTTGAAGGGAAATAAATGAATTACATGTTGTACTTAGTTGTTTTCTTGCAACCAAATTGATAGGTAGTGTATCCCTGCTGTGTAGGCTAGACACAGGCTAAATACTTAATAATCGTCATTGTCATAAATGATTTTAATGACATTAAAATGATCTTGTGAAGCCGTTTTTTGGGGTTCCGTAGCTAAAATAGCAAAAACATAACCCTTATACCTAGTTTTGTCATGTCCGTCCGTCCGTATGTCACAGCCATTTTACTCGGAAACTACTTATAGTTTCCGAGTAAAATGGCTGTGACGAAAATGAATGGACGTATCTTCATAAAATTCTAACATAAGGCTTTAGTGTTATTTGGCTATGGTTTTCTGTAAGGAGGTAATTCCACGGTCAGGTTCTGCTCTAGATTTGAGCAAGATGACATTCGCTGGGCTGCTACCTATCATAGGTACATATAGCGAGATGACATTTGCCCGTAACTCTTCTTTGAACGTAGTTAAAGGACATCGGTACCATCGGGTTCATAACTGCATACCCATTTATCAATGAATTCATTCATAAATTGCGTATGAGTAGCTGGGTAACAGTAAGTAAGTATACAGGAGTAATATGTGGAATCAACGGTATCCCGTAAGCAAACTTTAACCCCAGCCAAGTTAAGGGATCATTGTGTCGTGAAATGCAGTATGACTAATGAAATAATAGTAGGTTTATTGTTGAGGATGCGAAGTAGCACATTGTTAGCTGGGTGTGGCGGTTATCACACTGGCGCGGATCCGCATGCGGCACCGGTGCGCGAGCGAGATAGCGCTCTGCATGTGTATAGCGCTATCTCGCTCGCACACCGGCGCCGCATGCGGATCCGTCGTCAGTGTGATAATCGCCTATTATGTTTAAACGGACGACGGAAGCCAACAATGGCCCTTCGCATCGAGTCCAACATAGTGCTTTTTTTCGAAAATGATGCAAAACACCCAAATTCCAGCACGTTGGTGGACAACAAACAATATTGACATAAATAATGGATCTCAAGATAACCTCTAGGTTAAGTAATGGGATAACCGCTACCGCGAACGTCGAATTTCGATTCGAATCATATATCTCCGTTGCTTGTCATTAGAGTGATAGAGATAGAAATAGTCGAAACTTCCATTTTCTATGTTCGCGGTACACGCTCAGCTTTGCCGCCTTGGTTACAAAAGGTTAAAAAAAGTAGGAAGTGTATTCTTCTGCCGAAATTACCGCAAGCTATTTGAGATTATTAAAAAGTCGTGGTACCAACATTATAAATAATAAATACCGATGTTTTGTTTCGTTTGTTTAACCTAGGAGGTTCTTAATTCGACTGATATTTTTTTTGTATGTATGTTACTCGATATCTCCGTGAATCGAGAACCGATTATCAATTTTTTTTTATCGAACGGTTATAACCCCTACATGGTCCCATTGTCACCAAGTCGGGGTCTGATGATGGAATCCTGGAGAAATCGAGGGAACTCTTCAAGTATTATAGGCACGCCTATAGTGATTTCACTATTTTTTACAGGAACGCGGCCACTTCCTCTTGGAATAGCGGATCCTAAGTGAAGTCGGTTCATTTTTGTTTAAAATTATTTTAGTATGGCTGTTGAACGTTTTTAAGAAGTTTGTACCTCGACAAAATGGATTTTGTATGCAACGACGTTAAATTCCTATTCTACTCTCATAACTAAGCCTTCTCACCTTTATTGCACAACGTACTAGTTATAACTCAAGCCGTCAATTTATAAAATTTAAATACGTAAACAAATATACCCAGTGTTATCACTATGACGCTCGTGTTTGCTAGTAGTGTCACCCACATGCTAGTGCGCAGGGTAACGTCACCTGTAGGAGAACATGCACGTTGAGGGTAGAAAACCGGCCAAGTGCGATTTTAGTATTTTCATCAACAAATCAAGCATTTTCATTTAAAGAAGTGATATTTGATGATGTATAACAGCTACGTTTAATGCGTAGCGATGGTTCTATTATGGTGAGTGCTCATGATTTTCACTTTAAGTATCAATTTGTGTTTTTCGAGAGCAAATGCCCAGGCTACACAAATCACTTTACTAGTACTATCCTACCATCGATTTCTTCAAGGTTACATCATCAGATCCTGACCGGATCATAAATAAACTCAGGGATATAGTATGTATTTAAATGATTCAAACATTTAATAATAAAACTAAATTGATCACTTCGTCCTCGAATAATCTAGAAACATACTTAAAAAATTAAAAAAAAACACGAATTGAGAATTTAACAGAAATTTCATAGTTATAAATAGTTAAAAAGTATTCTGTGACTATCATTATTTTCTTGTTTACTTCTTTGAAATCTATCGGGTGAACTTACCCTAGTTTACTCCTTAGATTTCGTTGGGTACCTAGATATCTATCTTAATTATGAATATAATGATAATCTTATAAATTATCTTTATACAGCCAACTTAACTTTACATAGGTAAAGCAGGAGTTAGACGGATCTGTCTCATTTAGCCGGGATTCACATTCGCTATCGGTTGTGTTGTGTTTTTAGTTCAGAATACACAAATAATTAAAAAATGGAAAATAAAAAGGAAACTGTGACGCAGAAGGCATTTTTCATGCAATTACTGTCGACTATATCAAGTTAGTAATAGTTAGTTTCTTTGTACAAGAATCATATCGCTTGCCAATATTTGCTGTAGGTTAAGCCATTTACACTATATTTTAATAATTATTTCAAGTTTACTTCTAATGATTAATTAATGGTGCCAATAATAGAATTGTTTAATGTAGGTAGTTTATTTTGATTGTATAATGGAAATACTAAGAGACTTATGTTGTTATGTTGCTGAAATAATTTTAAACAAAAAAAGAACCGACTTCACTTAAGATCCGCTATTCCAAGAGGAAGTGGCCGAGTTGCTGTAAAAAATAGTGAAATCACTGTAGGTGTGCCTATAATAGTTGAAGAGTTCCCTCGATTTCTCCAGGATCCCATCATCAGATCCCGACTTGATGACAATGGGACCATCTAGGGGTTATACCTTTTCGATTAAAAAAAAAATTTGAAAATCGGTTCACGATTCACGGAGATATGGAGTAACATACATACAAAAAAAATAATGATAAAAACAAATTCAGTCGAATTGAGAACCACCTCCTTTTTTGAAGTCGGTTAAAAAAGGATTTTCCAAAACCATGGTCCGAATTAAGTTGTATATCTGACCTCGTAGACCAGTCAACCCAGTGTGTTTAACCAGCCAGTACATAGGTATGCAATCTCGGAGGTCACGTGATGTTCTGTATACAAAGTGAAGTGTCGGAATTGTCGGAAGTGTCTTGTAGGACGCGAAACGGAACAGCGTGAACCATTCTTAAGGAGTGTCGCAAATCGTACTTATCATGTCTTGAATTAAGCAATACACATCGTAGATTTCCACACCACGACGTCGCGACGTGATATGAAGTCGCATCGTGTAATAAGATCGTGTAAATATCCATTAATTGTGTATGCTATATTCACCTATGCGCTATTCAGATGTGTCCGCAGACAAATCCGTGTCCAATTCGCTCCATACACGCACGGATTTGTCCGCCGGGCACATCCGTCGGACAAATCCGGCGGCTTGCATATCTGTGCGTGTATCCCTACACGGAAAAAAAGCTTCCGGGATATTCTCAATCTAAGACATTATTATATTATGTTAAAAATATTTCCTCGTGACAAGCATTTATTTCCTTTAACGAAAATAAATTAAAGTTTTAAATATAACGAAGCGAATATATTCTTACAGATTTTCTAGTTTTCTTTTACCTAAGATAATACTTGTTTGATTAAAGTAAAATCTCTCTTATTTACTCAATATACTCTTGAAACAATACATTTTCGTATTTCTATTTTAAGAGAACGTGGGTTTATTAAGCGAAGAATCATATTTTTGGTAAAGGAAATAAATTCTTGTCACGAGGAAATATTTTCAAGAAAATAATAATGTCTTGGATTGAGAATATCCCGGAAGCTTTTTTTTCCGTGTAGCTAATGCCTATAATAGATATATCGCTAAATACGCTATTAAAATTTTAATCTGGATAAAAAGAGATTAGAATGTTGACCAAGCTGTTGTTCTACCTAGCTTTTAATGTTTATCACATGATTGTCTCAATTAACTCGTCCACCTGCCATCTACCCATGTTTGTACCTAATCAAGTATTGCAGCATATATTTATTTAAATGATTTTTATTATCTAATAATTTTAAACAAAAAAGAACCGACTTCACTTAGGATCCGCTATTCCAAGAGGAAGTGGCCGAGTTGCTGTAAAAAATAGTGAAATCACTATAGGTGTGCCTATAATAGTTGAAGAGTTCCCTCAATTTCTCCAGGATCCCATCATCAGACCCCGACTTGGTGACAATGGGGCCATCTAGGGGTTATACCTGTTCGATTTAAAAAAAAATTTAAATCGGTTCACGATTCACGGAGATATCGAGTAACATACATACAAAAAAAATGATAAAAAAAATTCAGTCGAATTGAGAACCTCCTCCTTTTTTGAAGTCGGTTGAAAAGGAAAATTATATAAGTAAACATTTATAAAGGGACACTGAACTGTAACTGTCATGAGCACTTGATAACCTGTTCGCGCTAATAAGTTACAATTATAAAGGATGACACAGTTCACGTTGAACTCTTACTGATATTACCGCACACACCACACACTTTGAACAAAAACACAGCTAGAATTCTAGTCGAGGTGAACTCATTTGACAAATCTTACGAATGACGAATCTCATCTTACGATACTCGGAGGTCACGTGACGTAAAATGAAGTATCGGAAGTGTCGGATCGAACCCAGGAATGGACACCGTGAATCATCCTTAAACACGTTAAAAGCTCTCTTCCTAATGGTGTAAACCATTATGAACCAACCAATAGTACCTCCGTATTGAATATGTGTGTATAATGTATCTAGAACCGGTATTATTACTTAGCAATTTCTCGGGTTCGATCTGTCGTGTACCTCTCCATTCCCCTCCCTGAACTTCCTAACTTATATTACCGCACTTTATCCTACAGAACGGGCCCGAGATATTGTAATGTTTAATACCAGTATAATGTAAACACACATATTTTTTTAGGAGGCGGCGAAATCTTTAGCGTTTTACAGATGGACGAATGTTTCTTCCAAAGAAGTTCAAACTGAACTGGCAAAGATCAAGAGAGAAGTGGACCCAAACCTTGATGTCTTATTGGAGCAGACCAAAGGTAAAAATTACTAAGATTTTTTTTAAATGTTTCGTTATCCTATTGAAAAATAGAGGAGAAAGTATAGCTACACGTATAAACTGCATTTTGAATACCTATGCAAAAAACTTAGATTTAACTATGAAATTATTTTTCAGAATCTCAACCAACAGCTGCTCATTTAGAAGAAAACGCTGAGAAGTCAAAAGTAAATAATACTCAAAATAGTTTAATATTGCAACTAAAGTTCTTACGTAAGTATTAATAGTATTCTTCCTCTTGTACCTACATATATTTATTTAAACTTTATTGCACAATAAAAAAAAGAAACAATATAAATGCACACTAGGCGGTCTTAACGCATTTAAGTATCTCGATTTTCAATGTACAATTTCAATCCCGTTGTCTACATTCAAATCCTTGAAGTAGGATCTGAACTATAGGTACCTACCCGGTTGTCGATTGAGCTGAAATTTTGCACACATCTGTACTTATATCGCGTGACAATGCAATATTATCGTTATCTGATGATGGACTATGGAGCCGTAATTAAGTTGGCCATAGGAACTCTGTAATGAAACCAAGCAACTCCTTCGAATTTGGGCTTCGCATTCGTCCTGACAAGTTTAGGATCTGGTGATGGAACTGGAAGAAAAATACAATCGGCATTAAAAAGTTGTATTAGAAGATGAAATTTATACAAAAACTTCTTGGATTCTACCATTTTTGTATTCCGCAGATAATTCGCGATCTTCGAAGATGGCCTTATTCGTGACGACATCCCTAGTAGTAATGTCCATCATGATGGGGTCACTGGCTGTGCAGGTTTACGCGGAGCCGCTCTTCAAGTCGGCGGTGCCTTCTTTGTCATCCAATATGTGCGCCATTTTCTTGGCAATCCTGTTCCTGATAACTAGCTTACTTTGCGTGTTGCTGGTGGATAGGTGTGGAAGGAAGGTAAGTCAGACTTGAGATCCGATAGCTAATACATAGGTGTTAAGCATCTCGCGATAACATCTAAGCCTGCAGAAACCAAATGGCAATGTGTACGAAAATCACGGTTTCCTTCGGAAGATTATGCGTTCCGCGTTTTAACGCTGGATTACATAGGCACATTTATTTCCATTCACACTTTCGCTTATTAATAGATTTCATTATTATATTCATTTATTATAAGAAAAAGAAATGTTACACACCTCACATCCACAGCGCAGGTTTCGTCAATGTTGCTATTGCCAAAATCGGAATCCACTACATGCTTCGTCAACAAAAAATACAAAAACAAATCCGCAACAGGCCTCGTCAAAACATACCTACTTAAAACTAACATAAAAAGAAATTTAAGACCCGTACTGATCCCTACCTGGCCCAAATGTTCCAAATATATAATATGATTTCATTATTGTCATTGTAAAACCACATTGGTTACCAAAATTTATCAATTTGGATGTAACATTTTTTATCCTCCACATAATATGTATTATCCAGATTACTCTTGCAATTAATTCTGTATTTCGCCTTTTGAAGGTTTAACCTTAAGAAAGACTTTACTGTATGTAGAGTTATTGTGTTTAATTCTGCAGATGCTGATAATTGTGTCCTCACTGGGTTCTGGGATATGCACCCTCCTCCTTGGCACGCAGTTTCAGCTGGCCTGGGCACCGAACTGGTTCTCTGCGCTACTCATCTACGCCTTCAGTTTTGTGTACACACTTGGGGCCGCCGTGGTTCCATTTATCATAATGTCTGAGGTCTTCTTGCCAGAGGTAAAGTATGCTACACTGAGAAAATGAAACGGCTAGAAATAAATAAGTTTTTGCTATTTACAACCGAGTGACTCGCTTCGCATGGAGCCTGCAAAGTTCGTTGCTTAAATCAAAGAAGTCAACTTGGCTAACTTACGTATGTGAAACTACACCATTAAATTAGTTAAAAATAAATAAGGGAATCAGGGAAGGGTTATATTTACTAGGACACTTATTTGGATTTAAATAAGTACTTGGTAAAAATAACCAAGAATAGTTAGCAATAATTGCTTGTTTCTTTTTTATTTATTTATTTAATCTTTATTGCACAAAAGAAAATCTTATAGTACAAAAGGCGAACTTAATGCCAAGAGGCATTCTCTACCAGTCAACCTTAAGGCAAAGCAGAGAAGTTGTGGGCGGTGCTGTTTGTAATGAACAAAGCTTAATTGCGTGATTTAAATAAGACTTGGTTGTATACATATAACCAAAAATATTTTAACCGAGCCAAATTGGTACTTTGCTAACACACTATTTTTTCCGTGTACGTACCTAGATACTATGATATCTCTCTGCCAAGAAAAGACTACACGGTTTGCCTGTGTCAGAGGTATGTAGATATGCAAGTATGACTATGGACGTATATATCTTTTGCGCTTTAGTCAGTCTTCGATGTCGATTCTCCTTCTTCTTGGCCTTTAGACACGCATGTATATATTGGTTAAGATCTTAGATATATGATAGATATTATGCCTTACCCTAGCAGGGTCCATGTTCTACTTTACCCATATTGTAAACATCTGTAAAACCATGGTTGGCATGTTATAAATGATATAAGATATACATATGTATATGGGTGTAAAGATGAATTACATAACACAGATATTATGTCCAGATCTACCCATCGGATGTACCTATCGATTATGTAACTATTATTAGGAATAGAGCACAGATATGTCTGCGTACAAAGACAACCAGCAGCCAGTTCTGTCGGATAGATCTTTACGTATATATAGGGATCTATTACCTAATGCTTCACAAATAACAGACTAATAGAAGATTCGGAATTTAAGAAATGTGTACCTCCCTTTTAAGAACGACTTATTATTTCAGGTCCGCGGCCTCTGCAACAGCATCGTGACCCTCGTCCAGTGGAGCATGAGCTTCGTCGGCCTCATGCTCTTCGAGATGTTGCAGCCCATCGTGGGACCAGGACCCATCTTCTACGCGTTCAGTGTCGTATGCTTCTCTTGTGTGCTCTTCACGTGGCGGCTGCTGCCCGAAACCAGGGGCTTGTCCGTGGATCAGATACAAATAGCGTTTTTGAAGGGAAATAAATGAATTACATGTTGTACTTAGTTGTTTTCTTGCAACCAAATTGATAGGTAGTGTATCCCTGCTGTGTAGGCTAGACACAGGCTAAATACTTAATAATCGTCATTGTCATAAATGATTTTAATGACATTAAAATGATCTTGTGAAGCCGTTTTTTGGGGTTCCGTAGCTAAAATAGCAAAAACATAACCCTTATACCTAGTTTTGTCATGTCCGTCCGTCCGTATGTCACAGCCATTTTACTCGGAAACTACTTATAGTTTCCGAGTAAAATGGCTGTGACGAAAATGAATGGACGTATCTTCATAAAATTCTAACATAAGGCTTTAGTGTTATTTGGCTATGGTTTTCTGTAAGGAGGTAATTCCACGGTCAGGTTCTGCTCTAGATTTGAGCAAGATGACATTCGCTGGGCTGCTACCTATCATAGGTACATATAGCGAGATGACATTTGCCCGTAACTCTTCTTTGAACGTAGTTAAAGGACATCGGTACCATCGGGTTCATAACTGCATACCCATTTATCAATGAATTCATTCATAAATTGCGTATGAGTAGCTGGGTAACAGTAAGTAAGTATACAGGAGTAATATGTGGAATCAACGGTATCCCGTAAGCAAACTTTAACCCCAGCCAAGTTAAGGGATCATTGTGCCGTGAAATGCAGTATGACTAATGAAATAATAGTAGGTTTATTGTTGAGGATGCGAAGTAGCACATTGTTAGCTGGGTATTATGTTTAAACGGACGACTTTACGAGTCTTTTTAATTTAATACGAAGCCAACAATGGCCCTTCGCATCGAGTCCAACATAGTGCTTTTTTTCGAAAATGATGCAAAACACCCAAATTCCAGCACGTTGGTGGACAACAAACAATATTGACATAAATAATGTATCTCAAGATAACCTCTAGGTTAAGTAATGGGATAACCGCTACCGCGAACGTCGAATTTCGATTCGAATCATATATCTCCGTTGCTTGTCATTAGAGTGATAGAGACAGAAATAGTCGAAACTTCCATTTTCTATGTTCGCGGTACACGCTCAGCTTTGCCGCCTTGGTTACAAAAGGTTAAAAAAAGTTGGAAGTGTATTCTTCTGCCGAAATTACCGTAAGCTATTTGAGATTATTAAAAAGTCGTGGTACCAACATTATAAATAATAAATACCGATGTTTTGTTTCGTTTGTTTAGCCTAGGAGGTTCTTAATTCGACAGATATTTTTTTTGTATGTATGTTACTCGATATCTCCGTGAATCGTGAACCGATTATCAATTTTTTTTTATCGAACGGTTATAACCCCTACATGGTCCCATTGTCACCAAGTCGGGGTCTGATGATGGAATCCTGGAGAAATCGAGGGAACTCTCCAAGTATTATAGGCACGCCTATAGTGATTTCACTATTTTTACAGCAACTCGGCCACTTCCTCTTGGAATAGCGGATCCTAAGTGAAGTCGGTTCATTTTTGTTTAAAATTATTTTAGTATGGCTGTTGAACGTTTTTAAGAAGTTTGTACCTCGACAGAATGGATTTTGTATGCAACGACGTTAAATTCCTATTCTACTCTCATAATTAAGCCTTCTCACCTTTATTGCACAACGTACTAGTTATAACTCAAGCCGTCAATTTATAAAATTTAAATACGTAAACAAATATACCCAGTGTTATCACTATGACGCTCGTGTTTGCTAGTAGTGTCACCCACATGCTAGTGCGCAGGGTAACGTCACCTGTAGGAGAACATGCACGTTGAGGGTAGAAAACCGGCCAAGTGCGATTTTAGTATTTTCATCAACAAATCAAGCATTTTCATTTAAAGAAGTGACATGGGAATTGGGATGATGTAGAACAGCTCCGTTTAATGCGTAGCGATGGAGAGTTCCATTATGGCGAGTGCTCATGATTTTCACCTTAAGTATCAATTTGTTTTTTCGAGAGCAAATGCCCAGGTTACACAAATCACTTTACGAGTACTATCCTACCATCGATTTCTTCAAGGTTACTGTTTTGAAAAAATAAGTCCCGCCGAGTTTCTTGCCGGTAATAAGTAATACTTCTCGGGTCAGAGGTGTAGGGTTAGAACCGGTGGTAGTTTCTTTTCTCTCTGACGTTCATAAGTGCATTGTAATGTGCCTAAATTGAAGAATAAATATCTTTTATCTTTTTTATCTTTTATCTTTTGTTACATCATCAGATCCTGACCGGATCATAAATAAACCCAGGGATATAGTATGTATTTAAATGATTCAAACATTTAAAAATAACAAAAAAAAAACTAAATTGATCACTTCGTCCTCGAATAATCTAGAAACATACTTAAAAAATTAAAAAAAAACCCGAATTGAGAATTTAACAGAAATTTCATAGTTATAAATAGTTAAAAAGTATTCTGTGACTATCATTATTTTCTTGTTTACTTCTTTGAAATCTATCGGGTGAACTTACCCTAGTTTACTCCTTAGATTTCGTTGGGTACCTAGATATCTATCTTAATTATGAATATAATGATAATCTTATAAATTATCTTTATACAGCCAACTTAACTTTACATAGGTAAAGCAGGAGTTAGACGGATCTGTCTCATTTAGCCGGGATTCACATTCGCTATCGGTTGTGTTGTGTTTTTAGTTCAGAATACACAAATAATTAAAAAATGGAAAATAAAAAGGAAACTGTGACGCAGAAGGCATTTTTCATGCAATTACTGTCGACTATATCAAGTTAGTAATAGTTAGTTTCTTTGTACAAGAATCATATCGCTTGCCAATATTTGCTGTAGGTTAAGCCATTTACACTATATTTTAATAATTATTTCAAGTTTACTTCTAATGATTAATTAATGGTGCCAATAATAGAATTGTTTAATGTAGGTAGTTTATTTTGATTGTATAATGGAAATACTAAGAGACTTATGTTGTTATGTTGCTGAAATAATTTTAAACAAAAAAAGAACCGACTTCACTTAAGATCCGCTATTCCAAGAGGAAGTGGCCGAGTTGCTGTAAAAAATAGTGAAATCACTGTAGGTGTGCCTATAATAGTTGAAGAGTTCCCTCGATTTCTCCAGGATCCCATCATCAGATCCCGACTTGATGACAATGGGACCATCTAGGGGTTATACCTTTTCGATTAAAAAAAAAATTTGAAAATCGGTTCACGATTCACGGAGATATGGAGTAACATACATACAAAAAAAATAATGATAAAAACAAATTCAGTCGAATTGAGAACCACCTCCTTTTTTGAAGTCGGTTAAAAAAGGATTTTCCAAAACCATGGTCCGAATTAAGTTGTATATCTGACCTCGTAGACCAGTCAACCCAGTGTGTTTAACCAGCCAGTACATAGGTATGCCATTGAGGTAAATATACAAGAGGAGAAAACTTCATATCAACACAACGTTAGAAGCGTGCCACGTGTCTCGTATCACGACGTACCGACAAAAACGGAGTGTTTATATTCTAAAATGAACTATCGAAGTATATTTATCTCTTTTCCGCTAGGGTATTACGATTGCGCAAGGCAATATTGCCATCTTTGTCTGTCATGGATATCGTGATATTCGCTTTTTCGTACAGTTCGGTGTTGCTACAACATGAAAATATTTCCTAGAAATAATCGATAAATATTTTCAAATATAATAAAATGACATCAGTTATCTATGTTAAAATGTGTAATTTCTTAAAGTAAAATGAATAAAGTGTCTCCACTTACAACTTTTTCGTTAATTGCTATCAAAATTGTTACCGGTGCTCTTTAAACATGAAACAATTGTGAAAATTTTAAAAGTGGCTACCATCTTGATACCCTTGTTTCTGGACGAATTGCTTTCAATCTTGATAGGTATCTGAGGTTCTGTGTCATGTGTTTTTATACTTTTATAACGAGCCTAAGTACTTCGTAGTAGTTCTGAATAAAACTTCATATTAAATTTATATTTACATTTAATAATAATATAATATTAAGTGTACTACCGTATTGTATTGTAATTGTTCAGTCCGAGGTATAAACCTAACTGCGCAATAAGAAATTTGTAAAATTACAAAGAAATTAAACACCGCTATGTAACACTACTTTTTCCAATTTTGATAACATTTTCATATTGGATAACTACACAAACCCGCATATATCAACTATGGAAGTAATCAGTTCATTATTTTTTAATAAGGTCGAAATGAAATATAAGATATAATATAGTATAGCATTCAAACAAACCAGAATTTCCCAAAAATACGAGAAATTCAAATAATGTTTTACTGGCAACACTAAGTCTAGAAAATGCCGCTAGTTGATTTTCGTATTTTTTCGTGCTATTTACGACAATTTGAGTGCAGAAACAGTAAACTCACTTGTGAAAGGTTATTCCGTGTTATTTGGTGTGGGTTTCGGATCGCGACGTGCAATGTTTTATGGTACATTTTGCCATTTTCACGGACCAAAATCACTGTCACCGTCAAATTGTCAACTGAGTTGACGTAAGCCTCTCACGAGCCTACAGGCTTCTATCGAGTTACACACATATGGCCTCTTACTGCAGATCTAGTCGTATATATCAATGAGGTATGCAATCTCGGAGGTCACGTGATGTTCTGTATACAAAGTGAAGTGTCGGAATTGTCGGAAGTGTCTTGTAGGACGCGAAACGGAACAGCGTGAACCATTCTTAAGGAGTGTCGCAAATCGTACTTATCATGTCTTGAATTAAGCAATACACATCGTAGATTTCCACACCACGACGTCGCGACGTGATATGAAGTCGCATCGTGTAATAAGATCGTGTAAATATCCATTAATTGTGTATGCTATATTCACCTATGCGCTATTCAGATGTGTCCGCAGACAAATCCGTGTCCAATTCGCTCCATACACGCACGGATTTGTCCGCCGGGCACATCCGTCGGACAAATCCGGCGGCTTGCATATCTGTGCGTGTATCCCTACACGGAAAAAAAGCTTCCGGGATATTCTCAATCTAAGACATTATTATATTATGTTAAAAATATTTCCTCGTGACAAGCATTTATTTCCTTTAACGAAAATAAATTAAAGTTTTAAATATAACGAAGCGAATATATTCTTACAGATTTTCTAGTTTTCTTTTACCTAAGATAATACTTGTTTGATTAAAGTAAAATCTCTCTTATTTACTCAATATACTCTTGAAACAATACATTTTCGTATTTCTATTTTAAGAGAACGTGGGTTTATTAAGCGAAGAATCATATTTTTGGTAAAGGAAATAAATTCTTGTCACGAGGAAATATTTTCAAGAAAATAATAATGTCTTGGATTGAGAATATCCCGGAAGCTTTTTTTTCCGTGTAGCTAATGCCTATAATAGATATATCGCTAAATACGCTATTAAAATTTTAATCTGGATAAAAAGAGATTAGAATGTTGACCAAGCTGTTGTTCTACCTAGCTTTTAATGTTTATCACATGATTGTCTCAATTAACTCGTCCACCTGCCATCTACCCATGTTTGTACCTAATCAAGTATTGCAGCATATATTTATTTAAATGATTTTTATTATCTAATAATTTTAAACAAAAAAGAACCGACTTCACTTAGGATCCGCTATTCCAAGAGGAAGTGGCCGAGTTGCTGTAAAAAATAGTGAAATCACTATAGGTGTGCCTATAATAGTTGAAGAGTTCCCTCAATTTCTCCAGGATCCCATCATCAGACCCCGACTTGGTGACAATGGGGCCATCTAGGGGTTATACCTGTTCGATTTAAAAAAAAATTTAAATCGGTTCACGATTCACGGAGATATCGAGTAACATACATACAAAAAAAATGATAAAAAAAATTCAGTCGAATTGAGAACCTCCTCCTTTTTTGAAGTCGGTTGAAAAGGAAAATTATATAAGTAAACATTTATAAAGGGACACTGAACTGTAACTGTCATGAGCACTTGATAACCTGTTCGCGCTAATAAGTTACAATTATAAAGGATGACACAGTTCACGTTGAACTCTTACTGATATTACCGCACACACCACACACTTTGAACAAAAACACAGCTAGAATTCTAGTCGAGGTGAACTCATTTGACAAATGATTGTATCGGTATCTCCATGTTCTTTTATAGCACTAAGGTCTTCGCCTACATACGATATATATTAATTTTTACACCATGAATCGATACGACTTGAGCCCCTAGTATGCGTTGTATGATAAGCTCTTCAAATCCCGTTGTCATATGGACTCTAGAGCAACAAAAGCCTGTCGTGCATACCTACTGCAAGCTGCGCTTGACATATGCATGTAGTGCAAGCTGGGCCGGGTGTCCTCACTGATACCTGCTTTTCCATTCGCATTGCCACCAATTGGCAAAACCGTCTTATACGACCCGCGGTTTCTTTTACAGTTGCCTTCCTGACTTCCCTCACGGGTTTCACTTATGCTTGGCCATCGTATACTATAACTAACTTCCGCTCAAACGAAACTGTGCTGTCACATCCGATGTCCTCCCTCGAGATCTCATTACTGGGCAGTCTGACCAACGTGGGAGGACTGGTCGCCACTCCGTTCTGCGGCTATGCCGTCAACAGATATGGAAGGAAGTTGACGGCTATGCTGTATGGATTGCCGTTTGTGGTGAGTATAGAAATTATTTAGAAGCTGCATTTTATAAAAACGCTGTCAGTCATATGTAGACATTAATTAACGTGTCTCTCTTTTGCAGCTATCCTGGACAATAATCTCTCTAACAAGCTACGTGCCTCTAATCCTGGTAGCAGTGTGTGTGGCAGGGTTCGGGGCAGCCGGTCAGATAGTGACCGGAGTGTATGTGTCCGAGATAGCCCAGGACTCCATCCGAGGCGCTCTAACCTCAAGTGTTGTCTCGGGCTTCTTCCTCGGGTTACTATTCTCATATATCTTGGGAGGATATTTGACGTACAATCAAGTTATATACACGTTTCTGACGCTGTCAGTATTGTATATCGTGATGTTAACTTTTTTAAAGGAATCGCCGGTATTCCTTATGCAGCAGGGAAAGGAAAAGGTAAACCAACACAAACAACAAAAAAAAGTTAAAGTTTTGAATGCATTTCTCCTTTATCTCTTTATCTTGGTTTTATTTTAACCATTAGAATGTTACGGACGGTTAAACACATCGGTGTCTCATTTCACTTGGTGAACATGTTTACGTTCTGATGGTTGATAAAGTTGTAATTTAAATATGTGACTGTATTTCACTTGTTTATATATCGTGTCTATATATTTATTTGTAGGAAGCCGCCGAAGCCATAGCATTCTACAGATGCGTACATGTGACATCAAAAGTGGTAGAAATCGAGATGACGAAAATAAGACTACAACTGGATCCCAGAATAAACGAAGTGCTGCAATGTGGAAAGGGTAATGTGCATTGTTATTTATTATCGCACTTTGTATCGAGGATAAAAGTAACAAATCCATACCGTCAAGTCTGGCAACTTTGCCACTTTTCACAGGTGTTGAAAAGTCATAGTACATTTTTAACCAGAATTCATATGAAACCACTGAAGTATGAATGACGCGACACATAATATATTTATCAACGAGTGCATACATAAGATGGTTTATAAATTAAATGACGGATAATAAGGTTTTACGAGTAAAAAGAAAACTGGCAAAGTTACCTATACCGTGTGGCAACTTTGCCAACTGCATTTTTACGTTGTATAGTAATTTAGTTGTATTTACAATATTAGTAAAGAATATTCAGTATTTAGGATACAATATTTTGGAATTTGATCCTTAATGATATATTATTCCATAAAGAAATACAGCAAAAGTGGCAAAGTCGATCACCCATTTAAGAAAATTTCATAGAAAGTCAGTGAATGTCAGGTGAAGTGGTCAGGGTTGACACAAATGAAAAAATATTAATTATTTAAGTACTTATTTATTTTGTTACAATACGAGTAATCAGGTTACATAAGTACTCAGGAAAAACATAAAAGACACCTTAATTAAAATATTATCAAAAACGAAACATAGAAAACTCTTTAAGAGGCCTATCACAGGTCCACTCGTAAATAATTGTGATTACCTAGGTACCTATTTAAACTTGACGATAGACATTTATAAAAGGGCTTCGTCACGAACTGCCTCGTCGCCTCTTAACAAAAGTATTATCGAAACAAAACACTTAGGTATATGTAGTAATTATTACCAATAAAATAAGTATGTCACAGTTAACTTTGAGTTTTCTTTTTTACTTAAACAAAACATACACTCTGTATATGTTATGGACCAAGTGATAAATAGGTCATTATACATATCTGCCTAAGTTCGTAGTTTTTTGGAGATAACTCAAAAACGCCTATACCGGTAATGCTCAAAATATTTTTGGTTGAAAGAATATTAAAAGGTGTATCTTCTTGGTTTTTTTCATAATATTTGGATTTACGGTTCAAAAGTTACAGGGGGGGGACACAATTTTTATTACTTTCGGAGCGATTATTTCTGAAAATATCCACTTAATCAAAAAATGTTCAAAGAAACCTCGGTTATTTGAACATTGTTATTTTTAGAGACCTATCGATTGATGTGCATCATGTTGATATTTGGCAAAAAAATTTTTTTGACAATTACTTACACATATGGAGTGCCCCCTAAAAAATTTTTTTTTTGCAATTTCTCTACAAAACTAAGAAGCTGCACACACAATACACTTTATATAAAAATTTGATAATGATACGTGTTATAGTTTCCGAGTAAAATAGCTGTGACATACGGACGGACAGACAGACAGACGGACATGACGAATCTATAAGGGTTCCGTTTTTTGCCATTTGGCTACGGAACCCTAAAAAGTATCTATCTTATGAAAAATGTAATTTAAATTTTTTGCTTGTCTACCAACCCTAGGCCGCTACAAAACATGGCAAAGCCGCCCCCCATATTAGTCGGCGTGGTCTGGTGACTTTGCCAAAACAATTATCGGACTCAATTCAAACACTACGGCATTTATAAGGTAATCAATTCATTCCTTACCATTTAAATAACATAATATCTAAAATTTACGTACCTGGATGCGTTGTTTATACTCTAAACTTTTTAAAGTTCTTGAGCACTAACTTTTATGATTATGTGAGTGACGAATTTGGAACTGAAATGGTAAGAAAATGGTTGCCGTGGTGTTGTCTCATTCATAATAATTTTGCCAATTAATAACCATATTTTCTACTAAAAGTAGGCACAACACTAAAAAATATACGTTGTCGGTGGTATGAAAGGATTACCTTATGCACTCTGCTGATGGCAAAGTCAGTAACCCTTGGCAAAGCTGCCAGACTTGACGGTACCGTTATCTTTCTAGCATAGCTGGATGTGTTTCAAGTATGATTCTGAATTAAATAAACAACAGTCACTGGCTCAAGATATATATAATCACTCTCACATACTTATTTGCTTCAACAATAGTGTTACATCTCTGTCCTGAAAAGAAAAGTCAATAGAGAGATGTCTCTCTCTCTTCCTAGTCGAATCCTCATGTCTGAGGGTCGTGACCACCATAAGTCGCTCTATGTTGTAATAGAGAGATGTAAAGGCGTACCTATTTGTGCAAATACGACAAGATAATCGGGTACGAATAGTAGACCCTACACATATTGTTGTGTTCCTGCCGGTGAGTAAGGTTGCCAGAGAGCAGTGTGACGTCGACGGGGGATACTCTTGTCTCTTTAGCTGTAAAGACAGTGAATCCTCTTTTTGTATTGATTGATGCATGATGTTTGTATAAGTAGGTATAATTTTATTACTTAATAGATTGTTCCCCAATATACATATAATAAGTTATAACAACAACTACCTATTAAAGTTCCACTTTTCGTTAATTTCAGAGCCCGATTTAACCAACACACTCTTGAAAGACACCACACAGTCTGTTCAAAAATCTGAATCAGCATGGCAGTTTTTACGTAAGTCATTATCTACATGTAGCCAAATCTGGTCTACATCTAGTTTTCAATTCCTTAAAATGGCGTCAGTACCCCATCAGAACATATTGTTATGTTGAAACCTCAGCAACTTTTTGTAATAAATTAAAGGCAACTAAAATTCTCAAAACGGAGTTAGTTTAGAGAATTTCAGATGTCTTAAAACAATATCTGCGCTGTATAAGGCGATCTACTGACTACAACTAATCACCTTTTCAATACACTACGGTGTTTGATCCATCGATTGATTCCGGGGCACCTAAATAGACGGCAACGTATCGCAATTGCCGGCGATGTTTGTGTCGGACGTGCGTCGAGTATAGAGCTAAATTCCCTCCCTATCTTTTTCAGCGCGAGTGAAAGAGAAACACTGCGTTACTATTAGTATGGGAGCTCAATGCAAATTTTGCAAAATGATGAATTAAAAAAAAACTATGCATTCATTGAGAAATATAAGGCAGTGTGGTGGAATTTTGATCTTAATTACAGACATATATAAGCCAAGAAACTAAAAACGTGCAATTGTTTAAAGCTAATTTTAAGATGTAACGTGGGATTATTCTCTATGGAGCCGATTTCGTCCAATCGTGTATTGGAATTAACGAAGTTCTTTTAAATATAATGTTTTTTTTTACTTATCCAAAACAAGTACCTAGTTATAGCTACATATATGTAGTAGTAGTAGTAGTATAATACTTTATTGTACAACAAAGAAAAATACAACAGTAAGAAAACACAATATTTGTACAAAGGCGGACTTATCCCTTAAGGGATCTCTTCCAGTCAACCTTTGAGCAGTTGAGGGAGAATTGGAACTGGTAGACATACCTGGCTGTACAAAACGGCAATAAATAAATTAATAATAAAAGATTAAAATTCTAATCTAGATACATATAAAATAAAATAAACCATATATGTGAATAAATACCTAACCAAATACATACACCAAATAATATATGACTGTTTAAGTAAAGTGAATTTGAAGGTCATCGGGTGTTGTCAGCTTATTAATGTGCGAGATCATTTACAACACCTTTAATGGTTTTCAGTAAAGTCGGAGTCATCGAAGCGAGCCCTAGCTACAGTCCTGATCGTGATGGCCGTGACCATCCTCATGGGCTCCATCGTGATTCAGGTGTACGCGGAGCAGATGTTCAAGATGGCGGTACCCTCGATGCCGCCTAACCTGTGCGCCATCGTGCTGGCCGTCGTTTTCGTCTGCGCCTGTTTCTTGTGCTCTGTCATTGTTGATAAACTCGGGAGAAAGGTACCTAGAATGTCTACAACAATAGTACATTGTTGTAGAGGCTGGAAAGTAAGCTATAGGTGGATCGAGTTAGTTCGAGGGCCGACCCGCCAGGGGAGGCCCTCGAAGATACGAGTCCACCTATAGCGCTTTCGGCCGAGACATTACATAGTGCTTTTCACGACTACTGTGAGGAAATAAAATAAAAAATTCATTGGCATAACAATACAAACACTTTAATAGATACTATAGGTATATTGAAGGTACATGTGCTTTTCGCAAGCACGATAAAGTAAACGAGCATGTAACTTTCTGCAAATAAATGCTTCTTTTCGCCATCCTTCCATAATATTAATTGTTTGTCGGATATTATATTGTATACAAAATATCACTGTTCATGGGCCTTCTTATTTAGGACGCGATTTGACTGGTAACAAATTTCTAGCGACCGCCCGTTTCTTGAATTTCGGTGGGCGCCAGCGTATTAATAACATTTTCTACACTCATTGAACTAATTTTTACTGCATAAATACAACTTTCTTGTTTTTCAGTCAAACATTATCCAATTCAATATGTATTTTTCCCGCTCCACCTTTTTAACTTTTTTTTCACTTTTAAGAAGCGTTTTTACGTTGTTTGCTTCAATCATGCTTCAATCCTACTCACTCCTTACCCACTTTTTGATAGAAAACCACAAACGGTTAAAAAGGTAAAAACGCCTTAAGGGTGATCTGAATGGGTTTTGACGTTTCTTTTTTTTAAACAAGTAAATTGGTTCGATAAACAACCTTATTTTATTTAAAGATGAAAAAGTGGTGCCAAAAAAAGACCTTTTAATATTTTAAATGATTCTCATTGGTGGGTCGAATGCAATGACAACTGGATTTTACTTTTCTCAAACATGCTCGGAAATGGCCGCATTTTATTCCTAAATCGAACACGGAAAGTGCTTCATTTTACTCCTAGGAGTAAAATGAATGTATGAAATTCCATTTTTTTCCGCTGCGTTAAACTTTTATAATTCTCATATTTGCATATAAATCTAATGGGACAAGGCAAAAACGGATTCAGCCAAGTAAAATCATTCATTTAAACAGCCGTGTGTAGAGGGCTTCACAAAGTGCGCGCGCGAATACGCATGCGCGTACTGTGTCGGGCTATCTTGTCTATGGTTTATTAAAAATAAATTTAAAAAGCGGAAAAGTTAGTTTGTTATGGTAATTTACTTCGTTACGCTGTGTATTTAATTTATAGTACAAAATAAACTTAAATAATGATTTTCAGAAATGAATGTAGTGCGGAAATTGATAGCGCTCTACCTAATTTTGAAAGAATAATAGTGGATTACTTGCTTCCTGCTAGGTCAAGAGACGAAGGGTTTATGTTTATGACATATGTATGAATTCGAAGATGAGCATAAATGCTAATATCTTTTCTGAAAATGTGTTTTAGCTTATTTCAGTTATCAAAAAACAAGAAGCCAACTATGGTGTGGTTTATTTATGCTATGTTTAAAAGTACCTCCGTATTACCTATTATAAAACACAGTATCAACACAACTTTTCCAATATAAAATACTTGTAGTTTTTTCTAAATTTTTTCTTTATTTCCTCACATATTTGAGAAAAGCACTATGTATACCTCAGCGGAAACAGGAATTTTCTGACTCGGAACTAGTGCCAGGTCTCGGCAAGCCTCGCCCTGGCACCCAAGTACCTCGTCAGAAAATTCCTTTCTTTCCGTACTGTAGCGAGACGGCGGATCTCCGACATCGCTTTTATAGGAAAATAGCTTGGAAAACTATCCATTGAATACAATTTTCAAGGGAGATTCTGTTTTGATGTCCATTGAGAGCAGATATGGAATCGCAAGCTCGCATCGGAGTTTTATTATAGCTAAGAAAGATTCAAAGATTGTAATTGTATGACAAAGAAATAAAATGTAGGAAATATTGGAGTTTCATTGATTAAATCTTATGAATTACAAAGAAAAAAAGTCATGATACTATAAGATAATTTAGGTTAATGATCATATAAGTTAATTATATAATGAGAGCAGTAGTCAGAACTTTGCTTGAAACAAAAGAAAATGATTCGTACGTAAAGTTATTTCAACAATTTTCACAGGAAAATTATGAAAATTGGGCATAAATGTAGCATTTCTTGATAAGTAAATGCTTGTTAAAGATAATAAACAGATGATATTAGTTGTTTTGACCTTTTACAAAATCAACTTTTCTTAGAATATAGAGAATTTTCCATACA
This sequence comes from Pammene fasciana, assembly GCA_911728535.1. Classification (NCBI taxonomy): domain Eukaryota; kingdom Metazoa; phylum Arthropoda; class Insecta; order Lepidoptera; family Tortricidae; genus Pammene; species Pammene fasciana. Next base: position 208,678 of record OU452294.1, read on the forward strand.
AATGTTAAAATACATTGTTAGAATACATTTTAGGTTAGAAACTGAAATTAGATGAAAAATGTGATAAATAGGGATTTTTGAACGAAAATATTCTGTAGAAAGATTATTCTAAATAAGTTAAATGAGATTTGAATGAGTTTTATAACGGAAATGACAGAAAATTAGAGAAAAATAGAATTTTCATAAAATAATGTTTGAGTCAAAAATGACTTAATTTCAAGTTTATTTGCTCGGGAAATATGCTCGATGATCAGGGAAATCAGTTTTACCTTTATTTTCATACAAAAATCATGGTTTTATGCGAATTTTTGGTAATTTTTGATAATTATATTTAATTATTTTCAATATAATATTTTGCTAACAATATTCGAGTACAAAGGAAATTGAACTTTATAATAGTAAAGTAATAAGGTTCAAAATCGTATCATTGACTTTGACAGCCGCGCAGTCTATGGTAGTCTGTGGTCGTTTTCGTCGGATTTGTCGACGAAAACGGTTAAGGAGGTTGAATATGAGGAGCAACACCAAAATTATAGGGTATATAAGGCCAGCAGGTAATTGGACCTGGATCAGTCAGGAAGCAGCCTCGGAAAAGGAAACAACTCCCAAGAAGAAAGAAGCCGAAGAAAGAAGCCTAAAGAAGTGGACCGAAGCCTGAACCGGAGGAGCAAGGCTGAAGACCGAAGCCTGGACCGGAGCAGCAAAGCAGTGGACCGAAGCCTGGACCTGTACTGAGGCAAAGGACCAAAGACTGAAGTTCGAAGCTGAAGTAAGAAGTCAGAAGCCGTCCAGAAGAAAGAAGCTCTACGGGTTCAAGTCTTCGGAAGAAGCTGCGCTGCTGGAGTCTTCGGGCATCTCTACGGCTGCCTACGGTGCTGAGCTACGGTACTGCGGCTGACAGGAGCTGTTCTGCGGCAGAGCATCGGGACTCCGGGAAGTCAAGTCTAAGTATATCCAGTTTCAAGACTTCGGGTTGGTAAGTGAATTATAAATCACTTTAAAAGTAGGAATTTGTAAATGTTATATATGAGCTTTAATAGGTTTCAGTGGAATATGATAAGCGAATATTATTTAAAAAGGTAATTAGGCTATTTTGAAATAACTGATTTTCTTGGGTGTTTTTGTTATGTGGCTATGCGAATGAATAACAATATTTATATGACTTTATAAGACATATATAAATGTAGGAATTTATTTGTCTCTGAAAGGAATTGATCATTGGACATGAGTTGATGTGTTTTTTACTTTCAATATACTTAACGTGAAATAATATAATATTATACCTACTACTTGATTTCTTGAATGAATTTGAAGTTGTGTTGAGAGAGGCTTTGGTGAATGAAAGATTGCATTTGCTGGGTTGAGGCATTGTTATTTTCCTGTGTAATGATTTGGTTTTGGAGGTACAACAACCTGGGCTGAAGCAATGGTTGGAGAATTCAAGTAGGAGAAGCACGCTTGATTCTCATGTACTACTCTAGAACTAGAACTGTGCCTACTGCTTCGACTGGTGATTGCTGTTTGATTTTACTATGTGCCTTAATCTTCATAACTGATTTAAACTTCAATTATTCTTTACTTTTCAATAAATATGAGATGAGGAAGGCCCTGTTAATGAGTTTATGTTTCATGATTGAACTAAAACTGTTAATTTTCTGTTCGGGCATGGTTTTGATGGTACAACAACCCAGGCAGGAGCAATGGTTGGAGGATCAAGTAGGCGAAGCAAGCTTGAGACTCATGTGCTTATTAAAGACTATGTACTTGAATAGGAAATTCAGTTAGTAGATTACTTACCTGTTGATTATTTATTAGGCCTTTGTCATCGAAGCCTTTAAGATGTAGAGAGATTCTTCTAGCTTTATTTAGCTAAATAAATTAAAATATAAAAAAAGAGTTGGTTTAGGACACTTCTAAGGGTTTCTGATCACGTCTTCCCTTAGAACCTGTAGGTTGCGACGTGATGTTAGTTTTTCGTATAGATTAGCTAGGCAGGTAGTCGATTTGTAGTTGGCAGACTCCATCCTAGTGCAGTACAGACTGTGTAGATACAAAAGTATCACACATTAGCTAACCATCCTAACTACTTGCATAAAATCTATAAGCTAGGACATTTACTTTTAAAATAAAAACAATTAAATACAACTTTCATGATAAGTTGTAAGGTCTGTATGCATCAACCGCCAACGCACCCTAGGTGGTAGGAGATTAGTAAAAAAAAAACAACATTTTAGTTTTATGTCTGATGCTAGGTTCCAGTCGGAGACTTTGCAATATTTTGTTAATATATCTTACTACGGAAATTATTACATATATTTATCCTTACAGACTCAATCAACATCCCATTCTTGATTACGATCTTCTCTGCTTATAATCCGACTTATTCATTAATTATTAACTAAAGTAATTGTAGTTGTTAAGTAAATAAATTATCATGTACTTTTATAGGAAATAAATATTTTAAAAACTTTAATCCTTTGTTTTGTTTCAACGAATTACCAGCGACTCCTCTGAAAAGTTCTTAGGGTTACTACTAACGCGGGTCCTACCTACTAACGATCACATCCAGGCCAAAAATTAGAATAAGTGTAAGTCGCCGGAATGCAGCAAACGATTGTGTGGTTACGGTAAATAAATAATATATTCAATTAGGTGAGGGGGGGGATCGTTTCAATTGGTGCCGTAGTGACCGGGATCGTTTGTTTGCGTTCTGGCGACTTCAATTGTTGACGTGAAAACGGATAGGGTGGAGTTGCTGGTTTCGTTGGAGCAATTCAGGGACTAATTTTCGATAGGGGTAGAAATATTTGATCAAGTTTGAAACCATTTGGTAAATTTTTATTTATTGGAGTCGAATTTTATGTGGAGAAGGTATTAGTTGTTCTTTAGAGCTTAAATTTCGCAGTCTACGGTTTAATTTTGTAGCGTTGGAAACACTTAAGTTATCTATCAGAAGTGGAATAGCACTATAGGTATTATAGGTAGGCTGTTTGTCGATGGTTAGGCCGAGTACTCATTTGTCACTGCGTCTAAAAATCATAATTAACCTTTTCGCCGCCAAGTGTTGAACGGAAATGTCGCGTCACCGACGTCACGTAATCACGTTTTGTCAAGCAAAATTGGACTTTGCGGAGGCCGGTGTAGGTCCCTATTGCACTACAAAGTCTGTCGGCTGTTGTCGTCGTTGGCGGCCCATGACACGATTTTTGATGTCGGCCACAGCTAACGGTGGCTATGTACATAATATTTACTATATTATATTTTATGATAACAGTTTCGTATACTTTTGTTCTTATAAAGAAATCAATTTTGCCAACAAAGCTCGGATGGTATAACATTGGTTCACATTTTTCTAACTAGAGAAGTAAACATAGGAGTAGGAGTCCATAGGCTATGGAGACCGTAATCATCGGAAGAAAGATACTTAAGCATTAACTATATTTCTATTACATGTATGACGTGGTACATTGTCTTTACCAGAAAGGTGTTAGAATCGTGAAACTTGAGAAATTTAATTTGCAGTCACTTGATGTTTATCATAGGGGTAGAATAGGGTATAAGTTGATGATGTTTTTCTTGCTCTTGGAATTGTAAACAGTTACTTAAGAGATTCTTAAGTTTATTAATAAGATCAGAAGATATTAATTGAAAAGTACTAAAAAATAAAAATATACCTTCTCTCAAATCATGATGGTCACTAGGCCACTTACCTTTGAGGGATGCACCACCAAAGACTAGAGCGCCATCTTGAATGCTTGTACTTTCAACTTAGACGAAACTAGCTTATTTTCCTATTCTATTACTCATAATTTTACTTACATTACTTGTTATAGAAAAATAGAGAGGGGTAAACAGAAAGCGAAAATCTAACCAATAATTTACAGAATTTTAAAATTGAGTCATTATTCTGTTACAATATACTTTAGAACAATTGTTGACTGAGCCACTGTGTGTCATGCGATCCTCAAGTATTTACCTAATACGTACCTAATCAGGTATTTACCTTTTGTATATAATATGATATTACATAATTTCTATTATTTACCTACATATATTTTAGATCTACATTGAAAATATTTTATTATATTACTTATTAGTTATTAATCTAAGACAATTGTCATTCAAGTTTTAGTAATATTAATAGGAAGCTTGGTTGTCGTTAGAATAGGAGAAGTTATTTGTCTTCCTGCTTCGTCTGTCTGATATTGAAATCATCTTGTTCCGGTGCTCGTTTGTTTATGCTAAAGAAAAAAAAAAAAACTCTTTATTCACAAGTAGGTACATATTGCAGCTTAAAACTAAGAAGGTTTACATAGAATTGATTAGGACTGACTGAAGTGAGAAAATAGGCTTGAGTTAGTCATTCTAGTAACAGCAAAGCAAAGGGATCCTTCTTAAAAGTTCTAAGGAGCTCCAGAGGTGCAGGAGATTTTCTTAAAGTCGTGTTTGACTTTCATATTATTGCGTTTCTTCAAATATCATTAAAATTCAGTCTTGTCATACATGCAACTCATTTGTGAACCACCATTGTAAATCCGTTGTAGTACACTGTCTTCGTTAAGGCACGCCGTCATCGTCCTGGTCGCTAGGTGCACAGGATATTCGCAGCTTCTGTTTAGCAGACTTCAACTTGAAGGCGTAACTTGCATTATTCATTTCTTTATAAATGATTTTCAGTTTCTGTGTTGTGAACGCTTAAATTCAAGGAAAGTTGTTGGTTGTATTGTACAGGATCATGGTTCCATAGGGTGTTGGATAGAAAACATGTAGGATCGGCGAGAGCTAGAGCGTTATTTGTCGAGGGCTAGCAGTTTGTTTATCATTCTTAGACGTTCCTCATGCGTAACTTCTATAGGGTTACAATGCTTGACATTGGATTTCATGACGGTAGGATAGGTAGGGTGATCTAGCTTCTCTTACCTAACTTTGTTTTTGAGATTTCATTTACACCGTCTTTACATGAAGTAGCGCTCCTATGCTAGATAGACTAGGATCCCGTAGTTTGGTCTTCATTTTTCAACACCAGTGGGTCTTGTTATAGTTTGAGTAATTGATTCAGGGGTCCATTTATGAACTTCTGCTTGAGAGGATGTCAGGTGTATCTAGTGGTAGAGCAAGAGCATGTAGTTAGCTTGAGGCTTTGTAGTATTTCTTCTTTTCCTTCATATTTTCTTTAGAATGCAGTCTCAGGCTTTCTGAAAAAAAGACACACTATTAAAATGACATTCTTTAAGACTTTAAAAAAAAAAAGAAAAAAAAAAGGCTTTTATCAAACAAAATCACTTTAAAAAATTGACAGTTTAAATTTGATGTTTATCATTGATGATAGTATTTTTGAAAAGGAACAGTTATCTAAACTCAAAACATAACCATACATACATACTAACATACATAAAAATATTTAGTAGTGGTAGGATAGTAACTGATTTGCATAGGGTTATGTTCGTATCTATCAGTGGCGTCGCGTTCATAGAACACGATTCCTATCGGTTTGCCTAATTTTCAGGCACATGAACAATTTTCCTACAATTGATAAAAATATTATATACCAAATTAAGCTCCGGCTTATCTAAGATAATTTTTGACCAGCTGCCACTGGTATCTATTAGTACTTAGTCATATTTGAGTTCATATTCTATTAAACAACTAGATCTTTGCTGAATAATTAGGGAAAATACACAATACTTACTTTCATTTTTGCAATGAGTCAAAGATGGGTCGGATAAGCTGAACAATTCATGCACCATAGTCTTCTTCTTCTTCTTCCTCGCTTCCTCATGGCTAGGGGTCGTGGTTGGACGAGGTCGTCATTTTGAACATCAAGGCTCTCTAAGCTGCATGATCTTCCACTGTCCAAATGATAGGCTCTTGTGTGGAACCTTGGCAGGCCTTCTTCACTGTATTGATCCAACAGGTCAGTGGAAGTCCACTTCCCCGACCTCCATCCACGTGGCCATTCACAATGCGTTTTTCAAAGTTGTCCGGTTTCCGTCTGGTTACGTGTCCGAAGAACTGGAGGATTCGTTGGTGGCAGATGGTGGATAAGCGGCACTGGACTTTTAATTCAGTTGAGAATAGATATCAGCATAGAGGATACTGGAACATTAAAAATAAGCTATTCAGTATACCATCACCATTAAGAGTTTCAATAGCAAAAAGTAGGTAGCTTATTCAATAATATGTGAGTAGAACATAATACTTATGAAGGTCGTGGGAAAACGCTGGATGCAAGTCGCTTTCGACCGGTACTTGTGGGGGTTCAGGGGGAGGCTTATGCTCAGAAGTGCACGTTTTACGGCTGAGATGATGATAATAGCAAAAGGAAAAACAAGGGGTCTTGTCAAAAAAGGATGTTATTGGATTAAAACGCAAGGGGTAGAGGTTAGCTTCATTAATAGGGTTAATTTTACTAGGTAATGATATAAAGAATGTACTTACAATTGTAAAAATAATTCCATATAGTTATTCATAGAAGTTTGAGCAATCTGAATATTGAACCGGGTCGATCAGCTGATTTAGCTTGATGCTGATTATGCACTGATAGACTATTTTATAGTTTTTCTGTAGTCAAACGTTATGTAAACAGATTCTAGGTTCGATCTGAAATGAAATAGATTATAAAGTATCTACTTACAAAAAACTATGTTAGGTTTAAAAATTTCAAAAGTAGGAACAGTATTACTTTAGTAGTAATTACTTATTAAAAAGGAGTAAAATGTTTGTGCCATAAGTTGATTGTAGCTATACAAAGCATTCAAACTTATCAAAACGTAGGTATTTACTTGAATTTGGTTTCAATCAAAACACTTCACTTCACAAACTTTGTTAGCATATTTCAGCCTGAATGTTTTAGTAGTAGCATGAGGTCGAACATATTTTGGGTATCTTTTTAAATCCACGAAAGGAAATAAACGTAGTTTAACGTAACAAAAGTGTAGAAACTTACTCACAACACTTTTGAATCTGGAATTAAAACATGTTCATTAAAACAACAAAACATATACTTTTCTGCTAATTTTACGCACTCAAAAACACACAATAAACATTTGAACAAAAATCTACGACTGTTTAACTTACTTTTATTTACTAATAACATTAGAATTTAGGGAAACAATGAAATCAAAACTTTTCTGTTTTGTTGTGAAATTTGTTAGGTTAACAGTCAAGACAATAGTTTGAGCGGTAGGGGCAATTTGCATAGGTTTCGAGTAGCTTTAGAAATCGAATAAGTTTATCCTTTTCTATAATAAGTCAAAAGAAGGTGATGCCAGATATAGAATTAGCGTCGATTTCGTAAAGAATAAATCGACCCGAATAGTGAGAGGGAACAAGCCACAGATAGTGATATGTTGACTTTATACACGGGATGTTTGAGATATTGAAATAAACTTTTATTTAAAGCAAACTTGGTATGGTAATGAGTATTGTTGTCTTTTTTAATACTTGTATGGGAAATTAGGGGTCCGAGGAGAATAAAAAAAAAAAAAACGAGAGTTATGAATGTAGAAAGATAAAAATTAACTTAGTTTAAAATATCATAATTAAACTAAGTTAATTAAAGGTAGATTGTTACAGGACGTCAGAAAGGGACAAATAAAATAGAAAATTTGGATATCATATGAGACGGGATTCCTGATGGAAGAGATCAAGATGGAAATGCTATTGGGAAAATCTAAGTCATTAAAAGAAAAGGGTCAAGAAATAGTGAAAGTTATTATAGATACAAGTAGTGACTTATCCTATGTATCAGAAAAATACTGGGAAAAATTAGAAGAAAGATATGCAGATTTGGAAAAAATAAAAATGAAATCTTTTTATATAAAACTGATAGATGGGAAAAATAGTAGCGAGATTAAAAATAGAGTTACCATTCCAGTTCGAATATTTGGAACAAAGCTGGTTTTGCATTTCTATATTGTACCCAATTTGGGGAAGCCTATAGTACTTGGATATGATTTTATAAAATTATATGTTCGGAATTAAAGAAAATACTGTTATAAAAAAAAAGAGAAGAAGAATAATATTAATTATAGAATATATAAGGAAGAGAAAAATTAATTATTAAAATAAACTTAAGTTTGTTATAGTTAAGTTTTGTAAAATAAAGTTTTAAGAATTGAACAGTTTTATTAATCAAGGGGTATTGAAGAGACAGAGAGAGAGAGAGAGAGAGAGAGAGAGAGAGAGAAAAAGAAAGAGATAATCGTATTTCCGTATACCGGTACCTTCATCAATGAAAAGGGATGAGTATAGCATAATATTGTACTGATCAGACTATACTTCATGAATTCTATATAAAGTTTGGTCAGAGCTAGTATCACTATAGACATAGACAATGAGTTTTGATGCTGGAGCTTTCAATGCTGAGGGAGGGATAGGTTTGGCATATCGCTCTGATTGATACTGCGTTTTTGGATTTGTCAAACCAAATCCCATAGAGTATTTAATCAGGCGGAGAGGCCATTGACAGGTGTTCCATTCTGCCGAAGGGTATGACTAGTGATCGTGCTCATTGTGTGGACTGATGTTGATTTGATAATTCATATGCATGTGTCATTCCCTTCTCTCACAAAAAGAGAAGAGGGCAGATTTTTCTGAGAGAAATGGGAGTGCGTTTCGCGTCCGGATGGTTTTATAATCAAAGCTATACCTAGTCATTCAATAGCAAAATATTAGAGAGAAACCATTGACCTGACGCGGAAGTAGTGATGCAGAGATTGAACGGGAGGATTTTGTTGCGCTTTCCATGGGTGTGGCAGAGAGGGCACTATTGTCGTGGGTTCTAGTCCAGATTTAGGGTTGTTTAGGGTATTTAATTGGGTGTTTTACATGAATGGTCTTCATGTATTTGAGTATTTTATTTATGAGTATTATATTATTTATGTATTATTGAGGCTATAGTATAACTAGAATTATATGCGTTCGGAAAATGTATATAAATATATAAAATCAATACAAACATTGCATGTTTAATTCTTTAATTTTACGCTAGATGTCGCTGTTTCATCAGAGAAATCAACTAATGATGTGCTTTCAAATGAAGTATGAAATATTTGGACTTGCTAAAATTTATTAGGGTTCAAATTTGACGGTAGATGTCGTTGTTACTGTTGACAAACAAGCTAACGTTATGCTTTCATAAAATGCATAAGTGGGAGACAAATTATGCCGTTTATAAGGTTTGTTATATGCTAGACTAGATACTGCTGTTTCGAATTCGAATATTACCAATGTTTAAGACACCGGTTGGAAATATATGGTTATTATTTTTCAGGGTACTTTTTATTTTCAGGAGATATATATATATATATTTTTTTTGTAGTGAGAGACTTTATGTTTATAAGATTATTAAAGGATAAAAATATTTATTTTACAATCGAAATTGCATTTAAAAGCGTCATAGCGGATTCATATTTGCATGTTTGGATGGATAAACAGAAAATGGGTTGTGAAGGGTTGTTTTCCATGTAAATAAAAATAATAAAAGGGTAAAGGTAGTAATTGAAGTTGTGGATTCATTTTTGGAAGCTTCACAATTTTGATTATGAAGAGGTAAAAAAAGGTTTTATAGGTACAGTTAAAATTATACAGATTTAAAAATTCTTATAATTTTGACAAAATTTTAAGGTAATAACTAGGACTATGATTACAAAGGTCTGATTGCGAGGTAAAGGTTTTGAACAGGAATTTGTAGTAGCTAAAGTTGTGGTTTGTTTACGATTCAGCAATTTTAGTTATGAGGTAACTAGATTTGGAAATGGAAATGAAAATTGTGATTGGGAATTAATTTGTAAATATGATCGCGATTGAAAATGGCTTTGGGTTTTTGAACAAAATAGGGTGAATTAGCAAAGTGGGGAAATTTAGAGAGATAGCAGATGAGAGATTGACTATGATAAAGACAAACGAGGTGAATGTTAGACGGATGAATGGAAGAGTTAGTGTAGATTTTGTTTAATAACACAGGGTCATGATCGTGGTCAACAGTTATTGATGTTTCGTTGATTGAGCTTAGGGGGGGGGGGAGGGGTTCTTAAAGGGTTATCAATGATCGCTGTCAAGGAAACTTTGGTGATAGGTTAGAACTCAATATACCAGTTCTAGGTATGTTTCTTTGATAGTGAGACACTACACATGTTGATAAAACTAGACGCACACACCCTTTATTCAGATGTAAGAAGGATTAATGAAGAACATTTGATCTTTCAAAGTTTAGTAGTTAAACTGTCTTTGTTTGAATATGGGACATTACGCCATAAAAGGTGGTGTCAGTTGGTTTGGAGGAGGTTTTTGACTGAGTATTGGTCCATGAGGATGTAAGTGATGGGGGTTACGTAAAGACGAAAGGAATGGTCATCTTGGAGAAGACTTCCCTTGGATTTTCGTAAATTCCGGGCAATGTGGAATGCGGTAATTGTATGTCAAAGGAACGTTGGCTTAAGATTACCATATGACGATTCAAAGGGGGTTTCTACTAGAGAATGTAGGGATTCACAACCCTTACACTTCATTCAGGATGGAAATTCTGGCCTCTTGTCAATTGTGACTCATGAAACTATATATTCGTTAAGGTCTGAGATTTTCTCGGGATCAAGTGATTGTCACTGATTAGTGGTCACTTTACACACCACATATTTAAAAAAAAAAAATGTTCTCTCTGTTTGATTCCGCTGTCAACTTTTTGTTTGATGGAGTCTCAGATGGAGTGAAATAACACTGGGGGGTTGAAATATCAATAACTGAAATTCTTTGGGGTCCGACAAGCTTTCTGCTCGAAATACATTTGTATTTCTTAGCGTCAAACTTGCCGAGGGGTAGACTGTAGCGAGACGGCGGATCTCCGACATCGCTTTTATAGGAAAATAGCTTGGAAAACTATCCATTGAATACAATTTTCAAGGGAGATTCTGTTTTGATGTCCATTGAGAGCAGATATGGAATCGCAAGCTCGCATCGGAGTTTTATTATAGCTAAGAAAGATTCAAAGATTGTAATTGTATGACAAAGAAATAAAATGTAGGAAATATTGGAGTTTCATTGATTAAATCTTATGAATTACAAAGAAAAAAAGTCATGATACTATAAGATAATTTAGGTTAATGATCATATAAGTTAATTATATAATGAGAGCAGTAGTCAGAACTTTGCTTGAAACAAAAGAAAATGATTCGTACGTAAAGTTATTTCAACAATTTTCACAGGAAAATTATGAAAATTGGGCATAAATGTAGCATTTCTTGATAAGTAAATGCTTGTTAAAGATAATAAACAGATGATATTAGTTGTTTTGACCTTTTACAAAATCAACTTTTCTTAGAATATAGAGAATTTTCCATACAAATGTTAAAATACATTGTTAGAATACATTTTAGGTTAGAAACTGAAATTAGATGAAAAATGTGATAAATAGGGATTTTTGAACGAAAATATTCTGTAGAAAGATTATTCTAAATAAGTTAAATGAGATTTGAATGAGTTTTATAACGGAAATGACAGAAAATTAGAGAAAAATAGAATTTTCATAAAATAATGTTTGAGTCAAAAATGACTTAATTTCAAGTTTATTTGCTCGGGAAATATGCTCGATGATCAGGGAAATCAGTTTTACCTTTATTTTCATACAAAAATCATGGTTTTATGCGAATTTTTGGTAATTTTTGATAATTATATTTAATTATTTTCAATATAATATTTTGCTAACAATATTCGAGTACAAAGGAAATTGAACTTTATAATAGTAAAGTAATAAGGTTCAAAATCGTATCATTGACTTTGACAGCCGCGCAGTCTATGGTAGTCTGTGGTCGTTTTCGTCGGATTTGTCGACGAAAACGGTTAAGGAGGTTGAATATGAGGAGCAACACCAAAATTATAGGGTATATAAGGCCAGCAGGTAATTGGACCTGGATCAGTCAGGAAGCAGCCTCGGAAAAGGAAACAACTCCCAAGAAGAAAGAAGCCGAAGAAAGAAGCCTAAAGAAGTGGACCGAAGCCTGAACCGGAGGAGCAAGGCTGAAGACCGAAGCCTGGACCGGAGCAGCAAAGCAGTGGACCGAAGCCTGGACCTGTACTGAGGCAAAGGACCAAAGACTGAAGTTCGAAGCTGAAGTAAGAAGTCAGAAGCCGTCCAGAAGAAAGAAGCTCTACGGGTTCAAGTCTTCGGAAGAAGCTGCGCTGCTGGAGTCTTCGGGCATCTCTACGGCTGCCTACGGTGCTGAGCTACGGTACTGCGGCTGACAGGAGCTGTTCTGCGGCAGAGCATCGGGACTCCGGGAAGTCAAGTCTAAGTATATCCAGTTTCAAGACTTCGGGTTGGTAAGTGAATTATAAATCACTTTAAAAGTAGGAATTTGTAAATGTTATATATGAGCTTTAATAGGTTTCAGTGGAATATGATAAGCGAATATTATTTAAAAAGGTAATTAGGCTATTTTGAAATAACTGATTTTCTTGGGTGTTTTTGTTATGTGGCTATGCGAATGAATAACAATATTTATATGACTTTATAAGACATATATAAATGTAGGAATTTATTTGTCTCTGAAAGGAATTGATCATTGGACATGAGTTGATGTGTTTTTTACTTTCAATATACTTAACGTGAAATAATATAATATTATACCTACTACTTGATTTCTTGAATGAATTTGAAGTTGTGTTGAGAGAGGCTTTGGTGAATGAAAGATTGCATTTGCTGGGTTGAGGCATTGTTATTTTCCTGTGTAATGATTTGGTTTTGGAGGTACAACAACCTGGGCTGAAGCAATGGTTGGAGAATTCAAGTAGGAGAAGCACGCTTGATTCTCATGTACTACTCTAGAACTAGAACTGTGCCTACTGCTTCGACTGGTGATTGCTGTTTGATTTTACTATGTGCCTTAATCTTCATAACTGATTTAAACTTCAATTATTCTTTACTTTTCAATAAATATGAGATGAGGAAGGCCCTGTTAATGAGTTTATGTTTCATGATTGAACTAAAACTGTTAATTTTCTGTTCGGGCATGGTTTTGATGGTACAACAACCCAGGCAGGAGCAATGGTTGGAGGATCAAGTAGGCGAAGCAAGCTTGAGACTCATGTGCTTATTAAAGACTATGTACTTGAATAGGAAATTCAGTTAGTAGATTACTTACCTGTTGATTATTTATTAGGCCTTTGTCATCGAAGCCTTTAAGATGTAGAGAGATTCTTCTAGCTTTATTTAGCTAAATAAATTAAAATATAAAAAAAGAGTTGGTTTAGGACACTTCTAAGGGTTTCTGATCACGTCTTCCCTTAGAACCTGTAGGTTGCGACGTGATGTTAGTTTTTCGTATAGATTAGCTAGGCAGGTAGTCGATTTGTAGTTGGCAGACTCCATCCTAGTGCAGTACAGACTGTGTAGATACAAAAGTATCACACATTAGCTAACCATCCTAACTACTTGCATAAAATCTATAAGCTAGGACATTTACTTTTAAAATAAAAACAATTAAATACAACTTTCATGATAAGTTGTAAGGTCTGTATGCATCAACCGCCAACGCACCCTAGGTGGTAGGAGATTAGTAAAAAAAAAACAACATTTTAGTTTTATGTCTGATGCTAGGTTCCAGTCGGAGACTTTGCAATATTTTGTTAATATATCTTACTACGGAAATTATTACATATATTTATCCTTACAGACTCAATCAACATCCCATTCTTGATTACGATCTTCTCTGCTTATAATCCGACTTATTCATTAATTATTAACTAAAGTAATTGTAGTTGTTAAGTAAATAAATTATCATGTACTTTTATAGGAAATAAATATTTTAAAAACTTTAATCCTTTGTTTTGTTTCAACGAATTACCAGCGACTCCTCTGAAAAGTTCTTAGGGTTACTACTAACGCGGGTCCTACCTACTAACGATCACATCCAGGCCAAAAATTAGAATAAGTGTAAGTCGCCGGAATGCAGCAAACGATTGTGTGGTTACGGTAAATAAATAATATATTCAATTAGGTGAGGGGGGGGATCGTTTCAGTACCTCGGCAACAATGTACTATTTCTACTATGACATTTCATTGCTGCAAAATAGCAATTCTTGTAGTAGTAGTTCGATGCTACAGCAATTGCTTACTTTCCAGCTTGGATTTTGATCTTCTTTTGCCACATTTCCGAGCAGGTGGCGTGAAAAAGTAAATATACATAATACGTTAAAAGGGCGAATCAACTTTTTAATATTGTTTACTCTGTCCCCGTTGTCCGAGGGACATCCTTATACTATTCCATAGAACATGTTTGGTTGTCCAAGGGACGTAACCATAGCAACCAAGCGCTATAAAAAGTTTATTGAATCAAAAACACAATCTATCCCCAACTACGGATCTTTTTGTAAAGGGTCGGCCACGAACATGTAGCACCTCTGGAGTCGCAGGCGTCTATAGGCTACGGTGTAATGGCTTACCATCAGGCGGGTCGCATGCTTGTTTGCCACCGTAGTGGTCTAAAACTAGGATATGCAATACGGATATTTTTAATTGCTAAATTCCGGTATACTTCTAGTGCTCATCCAAAAATACGGGTACATGGGTAATTCGCCCCCTATCCCCAACACAACTACACGCAGCACACAACGAATAATCAACCAATATTGGAGGTGTATTGGAGTTGCATCGGAATAATTTTCAAAAAAATTCTGATTCTGAAGTTTATAGGCATTTATGTACTGTGTAGTTGAATTACTTACATAGTGCCAAATACTAACTGATTTTAGACCGAGTGTAGTTGGTGTTGGTAGGTTCAAGGAACTGTTACTAGCTCCCGAGATTGTTATAACATCTAGCTATGTTTCCCATCTAGATGCTTTTAACGAGCACGTCAGCAGCGTCCGGTGTGTTCACTCTGCTGCTGGGGACACAGCTGGAGTGCGGCTGGGCCCCGCACTGGGTCACAGCTCTCCTCATCTACCTATACTGCTTCATATACACTCTCGGAGCTGCATGCGTGCCGTTTATACTCACCGCTGAAGTGTTTCTGCCAGAGGTAAGTGTCTTATAGTGTAGATACCTAGTAATTTAGGCATGTGCAAGATTAACGCTTAACATCAACGCGATGTTGTTGGGAGTCGCGTAATCTTCGTAGGTCACGTGATGTTTTCTGATACAAAATGAGGTGTCGAACATGTCGTGTAGGACGCGGCACGATACAGTGTGAATCATCCTTTACAGTGTTACTGATTTAAGGGGCTACTTTGAAAAATTATAGGTTTTTTCAAACGCTCTAGTGACTAAACGGGAAAAGGGACTGAATTTATTTTCGAATATATATTATTAGACTATATGCTCTTGTTTTTGGCACAAGCCGAAACACGATTGCTGAAAGTTGCCTCGATAGAAATAAAATCCGAAGTTG
Source organism: Pammene fasciana (assembly GCA_911728535.1). Lineage (NCBI taxonomy): Eukaryota > Metazoa > Arthropoda > Insecta > Lepidoptera > Tortricidae > Pammene > Pammene fasciana. The sequence continues at coordinate 224,061 of OU452294.1, forward strand.
GGTCCTTTATCCCCTTATTTTTCTTAGCTTACGTAAACTATAAGAGATTAAGCAATATAACTAAGTTAAAAATATGGTATTCTGGTTTATCTAAAAAGTCACAGAAACAAAATTAGACAAAACTTTATAGATTCGCTTATTTATCGTAGTTTAGCCAAAAAGTATGATCCTTAAGAGCGCTGCATCTCTTTCTTTCGTGCACGGAAGCCATAAACGTGTCTCTTAGGGATGGGCGTGGCTTGTCCGAATCGAGGAACGGCCTTAAACACACGATTTTCACTCATTATTTTGACGAAAACGGGACTTAATTAAACATAATTGTACGCGAATAAGTCCCGTTTTGGTCGAAATAATAAGTGAAAATCATGTGAGTTTAATCAGTAAACGCTTCTTTATCAAAACTAGTAGTCCGCCTCGAACTAAGAACTCGCGATTCTCGCAAACGAGTGTTCACCAGTATACCAAGACCTCTTAAGAAAAATCTTTAAGGCGTTCTGATTCCGGAACCCCTGCAGGCTTATGATGGCAGTAGTTGTCCGCCGATAACTTGATAAAAAGCTGACAACTTGACACATTCACACAGCAAAACATGACAATGTGTCAAGTTGTCAGCTTTTTTCAAGTTATCGGCGGACAACCACTGCCATCATAAGCCTGCTGGTCAATCCAACTCATTCAAGAACACTCTAATCTCTAATAATACATTTATCTCAGCTACAACCTCAACAAATTTCATAAAGATATGAAAACGTAAACGCGGAACAAACATGCAAGATCCAAACGTCATAGAAATGCACGGACGTCTCAGTAGCCAGCTGAAAGTTCTGTTAAGTCAGAAGTTGTCTGTGAGAACTTCGCTTCTCTTACGCTCCGCTCGTTCGATAATACTGACGTTTAACTTCCAGGTTCGCGGCCTCTGCAACACCTTCAGCATGGCCTGCATGTGGATCTTCAACTTCGTGACTCTCATGATCTTCAATCCACTGGTTGAGGCCCTAAGTCTAGGCATCGTGTTCTGTGGATTTGCTATCACCTGCTTCCTAGGGGCGCTGTATAGCCACTACTGCTTACCCGAGACCAAGGGGCTGCCCGCCGATGAGATACAGCTGCTGTTCCTTAAAAAGAAAGCGAGAAATAATAAAGCTTAGTTGGAGACTTTATTTTAAGGTTTTTTCGTACCATATTCGACAAGGTACGTAGTTTTAGTATCTGTTTGGCATTCCAAAAATGGGCGTTTTGAGGCACACCACACACTTGTACTGATTTAAACTCATTATTTTGACAAAACACGGGACTTAATCGCGTACACTTACTTTTAATTTTCCTGACGTTTCGAGCGTGTCATAACGCTCGTGGTCGCAGGCAGACTGGCGAGGAATCGTATCAGCATCTCCTAGCCGCGCGGGGACCACACACTTGAGCTGAATTAAGAAAGTTCGTAGACAAAATGCTTAAATTTGTCTATGTCCATACAAATAATCAGCTACTATTGACAAATTTAAGCAATCATAGACAAATATTTTTTTTCAGGCAGCTGACGCTGGAGGTTCTCTGGAGGATCTCCATCCATTCTTTCGGATTGGGAGTGAGCCTCGCCCTCAAATTTAAAAACTTTTTCTATGATTTTTTTTTTATTCAGCTCAGGTGTTTGGTGTCCCTTATACCTACTTAAATAAAATTATGTGACATAAAATATATGTTAAGTACAGTCAGATACAAAACGATCTAAGCCCTACTTCATTGTTAAGATGACAAGAGCGTGTTTTGATCACTACAGTACAGTCGACTGTACACCTCCTCCACTAGATACTTTTGTTGCTGACTACTGGCCAGGGGGTTAATTGAAAAAACGCTTTTAATCTTTTTATATTTTATTTGTTGAAAACTTCCTGTATCTGCTTGTTGGACATTCCTTTCGTCTCGGGCACGGTGAAGTAGCTGAGCAGCGTGTTGAGGACGGCCATGCACGCGAACGCGTAGAAGGATCCGTGGATGCCCACCGCGGACACCATAGCGGGGAACACGGCGATGATCAGGAAATTGAGCAGCCACACCCACTCCACTAAGATCATTGAGGCCATGCCTTGGACCTGGGAGGAAATAAGAATTAATTATTATTGGGTGTGTTATTCATAAGGTTCGCGATCCGGATCCTCGTGTAGTTTACTCATCAATAATATGTTAAATCTGAAGTGATTTTCACATTTTGGAGGTAAATGTAGGGCTGTAGGCTCCTGATTACGTACACTTTTCTAAATTTTACATTACATAAAATGTCTAGATATATTTGACTCATTTATTGTTATAATACTCAAAGAACTCGCTAAGGTAAAATTCATAATTCAGTGGATAAATTTAAAAGCTTATGGTCAAAGAGTAAAGTTAGTACTAGTAGTTAGTATCACTAGTGGTTCTGTGAACCGTAGACTTCGGAGAACATAAATAACGCGACAGCAAACTTCCCCCCTTCTCCCCCTCATTTTCCCCCCCAATCATGCAAAAAAATGGCTCGACTATTTTTGGCAAATAATTCAAGGAACGTACATGCCAAGTTTCATCGAAATCGGATGAAAAATGCGACCTCTAGACCGACACTGTCCAACCAACCAACCAATACACACACATCAATCTGCCAAATCGTCGTACCAGTGAAAACGGAGACGTTCGTCGCCTCGCTACGCTCGGCTCCTCAGTTAATAAAATCGGTCGTCAAATATATGTAAAGTGCTATAAAGTGTTGTCAAACTCCACTGAGTTATGAATTCTTAATTATGTCATACCTCTGGCTTGAAGACTTCTGCCAAAAGCACGTACGGAACGCTGCCCGCACCAATCATGAAACAGAAGCAATAGAGAAGCACGGTGACAGCGGAGACCCAGGGCGGTAGGAGGCTGGTCTGCATCAGGAATCCTAGGCCACCCATGCATAGCGCCACTAACGCTGACGACGAGATTATTAGCACCTGCAGATAATATGTGTTTTCAGTTGCAGTTTCGCATATCATTGCCCTGGCGCTAGGACGGGAAAACGCTATGCCGAAGAGAAGAGAAGAGATTGGAGTTATATTGGATAATTTTCAAGCAAATTCCGATTCAGACGTTTAGGAGTTACCTGTATTGCATAGTTAATCAATGCATTGAAGTTGTATTGGAGTTTGGTCATCTCTTAACGTGCTGTAAAGCTAGAATACGGCCCCAGATTCTTAACTTATGTTTCCCCCAGATTCTTACGTATGGGCCTAGGGTATTTGGGAAACAACATGAAACTGTCCATGGGTGTAGATAGGCCAAAATACAAAAATAACAAGCAAAGAGCTTATGTAATCCGACTACGAAAAAAAAACATTTTGTGGTTTAAGACATTTATTTTACAGTCGTAGTCGGTTAAAATGTAGCCCGGGCCAAAAGAACGAATCGATTGACCTTTTAATTAAAATCGGATGAATAGTTTAGGCGCTACGGAGGAACATAAAAATTACGTAATTTACGTAAATGCTAACTTACATACATCACATATACTGCTACAATAATAACCCTTCTTTTTGGCTTCGCCGTAGTTGAGTGAAAAGTGGAAACAAGTCCTGAAGTGCTTGTTTTCCCTACCCCTAGTAATTTTGTGTAAGTGAGCTCATTTCAGGTTAGACGCGACTAAGGTTTACGAGCTTGGGGTAACCTTGTGGTCTGTACAGTCACCGGCAATAGTATCTTCCTACATGAAGGCTGCAAAAATATGTGACACGTTCTTATTTGTAGTGCCATAAGAACGTGTCACGTATTTTTGCGGCCTTCGTGTAGGAAGATACTATTCCCGGTGGCTGTACATGATGCTCACCCGTCTCCCAGCCTTGTCGGCCACGGCGGCGGTGACGGCGCCCCCGGCGAACAGCGTCACGGCCAGCAACACCGAGCAGAAGTCCTTGGACAGGTCCGGGGCGGCCTGCGCGAACAGCGTCCCCGCGTAAACTTGCACGGCTACCATGCCCATTAACACCTAAAAACTCATACTGAATGAAGCCTTCTTTAATTGACGAGTGAAAAGTTAAATGTATCGGTAGTTGCGCTACGATCTCTCTCGAAAAGCGGATTAACCGGTTTGAGTACGATTTTTTAAACCAAACGAAATTAAATCTTGTAGGTACAGTCAGCATCAATAGTATCTTCCTAAACGAAGGCCGCAAAAATAATATGACACGCTCTTATTTGTAGAGCCATAGGAGCGTGTCGTGAATAGAATAGAATAGAAATATTTATTTGCATGAATACGTACAATAGGTTCACATATTTTTGCGGCCTTCGTGTAGGAAGTTAATACATTGATGCTGACTGTACGAGTATATCGTTGTCGAGACGTCGATATAGTTCTCATTCTAAACAATTTTTACCCTAGGACTAACCCTAGTACCTACGCCGAAAACCGCAAAATAGGTATTTAAACTTCACTGTCTACCAGTAATTATTTTTGGCGATTTCGGGGTGAGTAACATAGTAACAAATAGTCACTAGATTGCACGAATGACCTATTATATGTTCACCACACCGAGTATTTCTAAGGGGGCCCACCGACTAACGATATCGGCCTGCCAGTTAGAACAAAAATTTGACAGCCGAACAACTGACAGGCCAATATCGCCAGGCCGACTGATAGTGGTTGGGCCCCATAAGAGTTAGAATGTAATTGTGGCATTTTCAAGTAAAAGGTTCATGAAAATCGACTCATATAGAAAACTATTATATTTAGTCAACTAAAAGTACAAATGAAAATCATACCTGCAGTGTCAAAGCAATTCCTACAACCAAGAACGCCCTGCGACTCGCTGGTTCGGTAACTGTAAATATTAAGAAAGTATTAAGTAAAAGGTTCCATCACGCTTGTATGCTATTTAAAAATCAACGATAGCGTTGACACATCTTTGAGTCAAATAGGCCTTTGCTTAGGGGGGGAGGGGGGACCCACCGACTATCAGTCCGCCTGACGATATCGGCCTGTCAGTTAGAATAAAAAATTTACAGCTCCAAACAACTGACAGGCCAATATCGTCAGGCCGACTGATAGTGGGTGGGATTTTTTGGAGTTAAATGTTCGGTTTACTTTTCTTGAATTTGTTTAGTAAGTGGCACTCTCGCATGCTTTAACTATATTAAAAGTGTTATTGAAATGCTATTTGTTTTAGTATTCCTACTGTATTACTGTGCAATCATAAGTGTAGAATTATAGACAAAGACATTTCAAGCAAAAGATAATGTTGACGAGTTAATTCAGCTGTCATGATAATGAGCGTTTATTTTGCTAAAATTAACGTACCCTACTCGTATGCTTGATTTTCACTTGCGATTTTTTACGAAAACTGTAAACAATTTATTCATTTATCTTAATTTACGTTATGGCTTTGAATCTGAGAATATTTAAATTATTAAGGCCATCAACAATAAAGATACATTAAGGATGGTTCACGCTGTTCCGTTCCGTGACCTACACGACACTTCATTTTGTATAGAAAGCGTCACGCGATCCTCTGAGGTCACGTGATGTTCTGTACAGTGGTATAGCTTGAGGTTGAGGGGGCGGCAGGGTCACCCACTTAGGAGACTTTCAGGCAACCGCTTTTTAAAAATCGGCTCTTGATCACAAGACTTACACAACGATTTGACAGCAGACTGCTGCCGCGGCTCCGGTGCCGGTAACGCTTCGCTGTCAGTTAGCTTCTCTTTCTCGGCTTCCTCCTCTTTCTTCTCCGCATCTGAGAATTAAATCAATTATTACTAGTAGTCGCCTCGAACTGAAAACTCGCGATTTATTTGCAAACAAACTGACCAAGGGTCATGTTACCCTTTTAATCATTCTTTCACAGCCTTCTAGCTCCACAACCCCTTGATATAGATCTTTCTCATATACGAACTCTCAAATTATATGTACCTATCTCGAATCTGCTAGAATGCTACAATCCCAACAAATTTAATAAAGATCATAAAAACGTTAAAAGTTATCGTCAAACAAACTCTCAAAATCAAAAAGCCATAAAAAAGCCGAGACGTCCCAGTAGCAAGTTATTTGTAAGAACTCGTTTCGCTTACACGCCCGCTCGTTAAAGAGCAAATATTAATTTTGCGCATATGCTATGTCAAGTCAACGGTGAGTTACAATTCAATACAAACTTTCACCCCCTTAAGGGATGATTTCTGGGATAAAACCTATCTGTCCTTCCTCAGGACTCAAAGTATCTTCGTACCCATGTAAATCAGTTCAGCAGTTTAAGCGTGAAGAGTTAATATGGATTATGGATTATGGGGCAGTCTAATACAAACCGACCTGGTCTTATCGAACTCGCGGAGCGTAAGCGAAGTGAGTTCTTACAAACAACTCTGGCTACTGGGACGTTTCGGCATTTGGATGGCTTTTTGATTTCAATAGTTTGTCGACGATAACTTTAGTAACGTTTTTCTGATCTTTATGAAATTTCTTGGGGCTGTAGCAGAGATACATAATATTTGTAAGTTCGTATATGAGCAGGATCGATTAAGTGGTTATGGAGCTAGAAGAAGAAAAAAAATCCTCCTTAGGGTCTTGTTATATTATTAGTCAACTCGTTTGCAAGTAAATCGCGAGTTCTCGGTTCGAGGCGGACTACCTACTAGTAGTAATCTCAATAAGGCTCGTGTTGTGGGTACTAAGCGACAATATTAATACATGGATATGAATAAATACTTAATTGACTGAGGAGCCGAGCGTAGCGAGGCGACGAACGTCTCCGTTTTCACTGGTACGACAATTTGGCAGATTGATGTGTGTGTATTGGTTGGTTGGTTGGTTGGTTGGTTGTTTGGTCAGTGTCGGTCTAGAGGTCGCATTTTTCATCCGATTTCGATGAAACTTGGCATGTACCTACATTCCTTTATTTATTTGCCAAAAATTGGGAAAGGGGGAAAGTTTGCTGTCGCGTTATTTATGTTCTCCGAAGTCTACGGTTCACAGAACCACTAGTATAGTAAACATCCATAAGTCCATGTTCAAATATATGTGATAAACACATAAATACCTAAACGTCTTTACCAGGTTTCGAACCCGAGACTTCCTGCTTAGTAGGCAGGGTCAGGGTCACTAGTGACTAGGCTAATAGGATCGGACCTATGTTATCTGTTCAGATACAACGCTTCTACTGTGCTTGTTTTTTTATCACCTTTTTGTCAAATCCTGTATATGGTCTAGGTAATCATAAATGCATAGGTACTACTAGTAGAAAGACACTAAGGCACACCCCACACCAAATTCATCTATGGCCTCCATACAAATTTAAGCAACCATAGAGAACTGAAAGAACAAATCAAACTATTGTTAATGAATATTATGAGGCTTTGGTCACTTTCTCCTTTGTATATGACATCTACATTTATAACCATAGAGAATTTAAGCATTTTGTCTATGAATTTGCTTAATTCAGCACACGTGTGTTTTGTACCCTAAACACCTTTAAAGCTATTTACAAGTGTAGTAACAGTTAATAGTACATTTCGATATTAGTGCGGAAAGTATGTCATTACTTCACGAGTACCGAGATATCTTGCCACGAGCCGTAGGCGAGTGGCAAGACTCGGGACGAGTAAAGAATGACATTTACGCACGAGTATCGAACGACGTTTTTTAATACAGTTGCGAAAAAATTATAAAATTGTCAATTATTCACTTTGAGGTTACTTTAGTACATGTATCCGAACGCTCCGCGCGGTGCGGTGCGGCGCTGTGATTGGCTGTCTGTCACTGTCATTAGCTGTGATTGGCTGGAAAAGTAAAAAGCACTAGTGCGCGATATCAAACTTTTTACTGCTATTTATTATGCTTGCTGCTTTTATTAAAAATATTGTTACTGCTTTCAAGTTTGTCCTATTGTGTTAACAATTTTCATGTTCGATGTAATAAAGCTCACCAGAGTTGATAGAGTGGAGCTCCACCGCCGGCATCAGCTGCTGCTTCATGGCCGACAGCTCTTCTAAAACTATCTTCGACGACATAGACCCATCCCTGTAGTGTGCTAGTGCCTTGAGAGCTTCCTGAAAATATTCATAGATTATTTAATACTTTTTGCTCAAGTTCCGCGAAAAGTCTACCATGAAGATTAAAAGGCATCTTAACGTTTTCAAGCTTAAGTAGGTAGTAGTAAAGGTAGGTCATTTTTTCTTGAGGGCTCGAAAAGGGTAAAGATCGCATTATACTTTGTATTTGAGTAGAACATATTCTAGCTGAGCACAGGGCCGGCCCGTCCATATAGGCGAACTAGGCGATCGCCTAGGGCGCTCGTGTTAGGGGGGCGCCAAACGGCGGCATCGAAAAAAAATTTTAGTAATGGAGGTCGTTAAGTAAACCGTTTGTCAATATTTTAAATTTTTGTATAACTGGTAAATTGGTTACGTTGTCAACACACTCGGAGAAGTCGTTAGCATTAGCAGTGCAGCGTGTACAAATAAAATCTTTGGTACATAAGTCCAGTAATTTACATCTGTCCACTTGTTTGGCGCATCGTTGATGTACCCACATATGGCATTGTATCACACTGAACCCAATTAGTAGAACCTTCTGTCATCGACCCGCGCTCACAGTATAAACAGTTAACTATATATTACTTGGTTGTCTGGTGAGGGTATGTCTAGAGCTGGACACATATTGTGTATGGAAATGTTTCTCTCTAGTAATACAAGAAGATACATCACTGTAAATTCTTTCAACGTAAATTCGTTACGTACCGTTAGCGGTTAAGTCATTTACGAGTTATCCTTCTTTTTTAGGGTTCCATAGCCAAAATGGCAAAAACGGAACCCTTATAGTTTCGCCATGTCCGTCCGTCCGTCCGTCCGCGGTCTAGCTCAGTGACCGTTAGCACTAGAAAGCTGAAATTTTGTTTGAATATGTGCATTAACCAAGCCGACAAAATGGTAGAATAAAAACTGGAAAAATATATTTTGTTGGGGTACCTCCCGTAGACGTGAAGTGGGGGGCGAAATTTTTTTTCGTTGCAACCCAGTTGTGTGGGGTATTGTTGGATAGGTCTTCTAAAAAGAATTAGGGTCTTCTAAAACAGTTTTTGAATAAAACTAATATTTTCGTAATTAATAGCCAGAAAGTTTAAAACAGGGCGCCCCCCCCCCCCCCCATCTAACGTTTGAACCGTGGGTCCAAACATTTTGAAAAAAATCATGACAGTCAGGCCTAATAAGTACCTTCAATGAAAACTATATTGAATGGCCTGACATGCTCTTGGCCGGTTTTTTTATATTAGTTTTTTTGATTGTAGGCACGAAGAAAACCCCCATTCTTCGTGGTTCGCGGCCCGACACGCACTTGGTCGGTTTTGGTTTTGCGTTATTTTTGTTACACGTCAATGATCTATAGTTTACGAATAACATTGCTGTGATATACTGCCGGACGGACGGACAGACGGACATGACAAAACTATAAGGAAAACCGGCCAAGAGCATGTCGGGCCATGCTCAGTGTAGGGTTCCGTAGTTGCCGGCCTGTTACAACTCATTAATTCAAAAGGTCGTTTCTTAAGGGAAATTTGGCGGCGCTTAAGTCATTTCACTCAAGACCTTTCACTATGGGTTTTTGAGCGATAACTCAAAAACGGCTCAACCGATTTAATTCAATAGTTTTCATTGAAGGTACTTATTAGGCCTCACTTTCATGATTTTTTTCAAAATTTTTGACCCACGGTTCAAAAGTTAGATGGGGGGGGGGGGACGGGGGACGCCCTGTTTTAAACTTTCGGATCTATTATTTAGGAAAATATTAGTTTCATCCAAAAACTGTTTTAGAAGATCCTAATTCTTTTTAAAAGACCTATCCAACGATCCCCACACACACCTGGGTTGGAACGAAAAAAAAATCGCCCCCCACTTCACGTGTACGGGAGGTACTCTAACAATATATATTTTTCCAGTTTTTATTCTACCGTTTTGTCGGCTTCGTTAATGCACATATTCAAACCAAATTTCAGCTTTCTATTGCTAACGGTCACTGAGCTAGACCGCGGACGGACGGACGGACGGACATGGCGAAACTATAAGGGTTCCTACGGAACCCTAAAAATGAAAGAAATTTTCTTTCGTTATAAGGTATTTCTCCTCCAGGCCCGTTATTTTTTTCCACCCTGACATTCTTCAAGAATTTCAGCTGGCTTGTGCTTGTAGTGACGTTTACTGATGGGCTAAGGAAGGACACGCAGACCGGTCTAGTAAAACTATAAGATTTTTAGTTATTTTGACTACGGAAACCTAATAAAAAGGCAGATGTCTATTACGAATAAAAACGATTTATTTCCTCTGGACGCAAATAAATGCGGGTGTCATCTTTACCCTTCATTCTTTACTATGGGGCGCAAATGTGGGTAAAGATAACCTATGGGGGTGTAAAAAGGGGGTATATTTTTATGTTGCACTAGATGGCAGTCTACAACGAGAAAGGGTGCAAGCGTGAATTGTAAGTTAGCACTTCCACTTAGTAAGTTAAAAAGTTAGCACTTTATATTGGCGTAAAATAACAGTTACCTACCTATTCATTTGAAAAAAAAATTGCGCGTTATTTTGTCACGAATTCTCTAAAATGGGGCGCCATTTCAGTCTCTTGCCTAGGGCGCCGGGAATGCTCGGGCCGGCCCTGGCTGAGCATCGGATATAAACTACGGGTAGAACGGGTAGGTAGGTGGTTCCACAACGAGGTGTAAAACGGCTATTAGACATTGCAACCTGCAGGGCCCTACCTGCTGTGTACCCTACCTCTCCCTTCCCCTCCTTCAGCTCCCTACGGGTCCTACCTTTAATTACACCTTCCAACCTGACAGATTGGGCCCTGCAGGTTGCAATGTCTAATACCGCTTTAACTGAGATACTGTCTGGTTGCCTAACCAGACAAATCCGTCGGGCACATCTGTGCGTGTATCCCTAGCTATATATTTACTTCTAAACACCAATTTATTCGCATGGAGCATTTTCACCAGTACCGGCGCGTAAATATTTATGTAAACTCACTTTTTCATTCTTCTGCTTCAGTAAGAACAGCGGGCTTTCCACCACAAGCATGAACAGAAGGAGGTTGACGATACCGAGGGCCAGGTTTAGCCAGATGATCATTCCGTAGGACAGAAACCAGCCGCCCAAGTAGGACCAGATGGCCCCAAAGCAATACAGTGAAACAGTCCCTGTAAAGAAAACGCATCACACTTAGAAAGTCGAGTCTTACTGAATCAAGTTTTGTACTAGTTGACTTTCATGTTTAATTATAATGCTTTTTGGACTTTTTACACACTTCAATAAAAGTATAGCAAAAAATATTTTTTAAAGACATACATGTATGTCATACAACGCTTTTGGAAACTTGTGCCTTGTGATTGGTCAAAATTATTACAGGTATCAACTATTTATCCACGTGGTGATGATTGGCGTGTCTAACTAAAACTTTATTAAGGCTGCGTTATGTTGCGAGTATGATATGCTGTGTTTGGTAAGAACCGAAAGAATCACTTCATTAGCCTATCCTCGCACAGCGCAGCTCTAGGATTAGTTCTTAACACACCCATTCCTCGCAACGCATTCTTGCTCATCTCTGGTGAAAACGCAGCCTAATAGGTATCAGTGGAAACGCGTTTACGAGTAAATATAGAACTCGCTCGTTACTCTGGTTAACTAAGTTAAGTATCCATTATAAATTCTCGTAGAACAAGTGTTGTAAGCCATTATTCTAGCATAGGAGAAGAAGAAGAGACGAACTTGCCGGATCTACCGGGCGTACCCAGATGCCCACCACAGATATGGCAGGCAGATCTGTGTGGACTGTGGATCCCAAACGTACCTGATGAAAGTGTTCCTCTAATAGAAGGCTCGCAAATTTCCGATATGAAAATTGGAGCATATACCAGATTTGCTCCACCACCGATGCCGCCGATAAATCGTGCGACCATGATCGGGATTGCTGACGAAGAAAATTCTACAATAATCCAGGATAGCTGAAAGTTAAATAAAAAGAAGTCAATTGCGTAAGTGGAATATGAACCGCTACACTACAGGGAAGTCTACTCTTAAGAGTAAACTGTCTGCCTGCACACAATCAACATGTGGTAAATACCTCGTTTCTAATAGTAGTTATATATTTAGCTAATATCCACGCCGTTGCCGGCGACGGCGATCCAAAAGCTAATAGTTGCGAGCGTGAGCTTTGATATGGCTGGCACATCCGAACCGAACTTACTTTTAAACACACGATCGCATGTGGCTCAACTTAGTTGATCCGAAGTATTGTAAGTGTATATGTTTCGGCCGGGATTCAGTAGTTATACCGTTAATGACCATGTGACTTTGAAATTGTATAACTCCGGCTTCTTTATAAATATTGTTGACGCACCGACCCTGCAACCTGATGAAGGTTGTCCGTATCAGAATGAGGGACAGACATATCGAGGATGAGGGATTAATTATTACGCATACCTATCATTGAGGGTGGTCTAAATATGTTCAGAACTGGATATCTTTCGACAGATTGGGTAGGGAGCTTGCTGATGTAATTAAACTAGTTTTGTGGACTAGTTGTTGAAGAGTACCTACCAAAAAGGGTAAAACAAGCGCCATGGAACCTCTTTTTCTTCCTAAAGTGTCGATGAGTACGCCAGTCACAGCTGTCCCGACCATGGCGCCCAAGGACGGCAAGCTGCTGACCAGGGACGTTTCGAACTCGGTCATGGGCTTGGATAACACCGTTGTGTTTGGATGTGTTAGCTGGACCAGTGTGTATGAAGGCCAGGTGTTTAGGCCGCCCATCAACATGGAGCCAAAGCACGCTAAAATTAAGATTATTAAATGAAAACTTCGAAAAGCTGTAACTGAGAAACCTGGTATATTTAGTACATAATACTTGGTCTTTTTACTAAGCGTTATATGTGAATGGGTGAGGCTGTTTGTTCGTAACGTTATGTACCTTACGAACAACGTTCCCATTTATCTTAAAACGACTTGTGAATCACAAACCAGTGATAGTTCGGTTCGTACATTGCATAAGTTTCTGCTGAAAGAGAAGTTAGTATTGTGGTTTGAATAAGAACGAATACTCTTACGAGGGGGTTTTGAGAAGTAACTTGTTTCGCTTACGTATAGAAGGCGTTGGCGTCAACCCTGTACGTATTGACTTAGTTTGGTTACTAAATATATTGAATCTGTGGCGTCATGTCAGTTTTGGCGGGAATTTGACATTTGACAGTAGTTCAAGCAAAAGTGATCTGAGTTACGCGGCAAAATGGAGAAAATAGGACTTCGTATCAGTTCTTTTTTTTGGAAGGCAAAACTGCGAAACAAATTCATGAAAGGATTTTACCTACGTTGGGGAGCTCGTGTCCTTCCTATGAAACGGTTCGACTGTGGATAAATGAGTTTAGGCGAGGCAGGGCAAGCATTGAAGATGCACCTCGCCCTGGAGCCCCGAATACAGCTGTTCTACCCGAAGTCATCGATGAGATCCATGATTTACTTTTAGGCGACCGAAGATTGAAAATACGGGAATTAGCTGAAGCCACAAACATCTCTTCTGAGCGGGTACCGTCAAGTCTGGCAACTTTGCCACTTTTCACAGGTGTTGAAAAGTCATAGTACATTTTTAACCAAAATTCATATGAAATCACTGAAGTATGAATGACGCGACACATAATATATTTATCAACGAGTGCATAAATAAGATGGTTTATAAATTAAATGACGGATAATACGCTTTTACGAGTAAAAAAAAAACTGGCAAAGTTACCTATACCATGTGGCAACTTTGCCAACTGCATTTTTACGTTGTATAGTAATTTAGTTGTATTTACAATATTAGTAAAGAATATTCAGTATTTAGGATACAATAGTTTCGGAATTTGATCCTTAATGATATATTATTACAAAAAAAGATACAGCAAAAGTGGCAAAGTTGATCACCCATTTAAGAAAATTTCATAGAAAGTCAGTGAATGTGGTCAGGGTTGACACAAATGAAAAAATATTAATTATTTAAGTACTTATTTATTTTGTTACATACGAGTAATCAGGTTACATAAGTTCTCAGGAAAAACATAAAAGACACCTTAATTAAAATATTATCAAAAACGAAACATAGAAAACTCTTTAAGAGGCCTATCACAGGTCCACTCGTAAATAATTGTGATTACCTAGGTACCTATTTAAACTTGACGATAGATATTTAAAAAAGGGCTTCGCCACGAACTGCCTCGTCGCCTCTTAACAAAAGTATTATCGAAACAAAACACTTATATGTAGTAATTATTACCAATAAAATAAGTATGTCACAGTTAACTTTGTGTTTTTTTTTACTTAAACAAAACATACACTCTGTATACAGTTGTTAACAACAAAACCAATCACAAATAATTGTGATTCTAATGTTAAAATATAGGCCCTGTTCTCTATAAATGATACAACTTCAGCAGTTTTTACCTGTTTCGGTATAACTTTTTTCCAACTTAAAAACTTTGTTGGTCTGTCACTCTGTGCTCCACCCATTAAAAGCTGCCAGATGCCCGGATCTAGCAATAGGGATTGTTATGCAATCTGATTGTACTGGTTACAAAACTCTCATTATTGTGTCACATCTGACGTGGCCAGCTCTTAGACCATATCGAATAAATTATTATCGCAAGGTCGTATCTGCCTAAGTTCGTAGTTTTTTGGAGATATCTCAAAAACGCCTATACCGATAATGCTCAAAATAATTTTGGTTGAAAGAATATTAAAAGGTGTATCTTCTTGATTTTTTCCATAATTTTTGGACTTACGGTTCAAAAGTTACAGGGTGGGGACACAATTTTTATGACTTTCGGAGCGATTATTTCTGAAAATATCCACTTAATCAAAAAATGTTCAAAGAAACCTCAGTTATTTGAACATTGTTATTTTTAGAGACCTATCGATCGATGTGCATCATGTTGATATTTGGCAAAAAAATATTTTTGACAATTACTTACATGTATGGAGTGCCCCCCTAAAAATATTTTTTTTAGCAATTTCTCTACAAAACTAAGTAGCTGCACACACAATACACTTTATGTAAAAATTTGATAATGATAGGTACATCTTATAGTTTCCGAGTAAAATGGCTGTGATATACGGACGGACAGACAGACATGACGAATCTATAAGGGTTCCGCTTTTTGCCATTTGGCTACGGAACCCTAAAAAGTATCTATCTTATGAAAAATGTAATTTAAATTTTTTGCTTGTGTACCAACCCTAGGCCGCTACAAAACATGGCAAAGATGCCCTCCCATATTAGTCGGCGTGGTCTGGTAACTTTGCCAAACCAATTATGGGACTCAATTCAAACACTACGGCATTTATAAGGTAATCAATTCATTCCTTACCATTTAAATAACATAATATCTAAAATTTACGTACCTGGATGCGATGTTTATACTCTAAACTTTTTAAAGTTCTTGAGCACTAACTTTTATGCTTATGT
Organism: Pammene fasciana; assembly: GCA_911728535.1. NCBI lineage: Eukaryota > Metazoa > Arthropoda > Insecta > Lepidoptera > Tortricidae > Pammene > Pammene fasciana. The sequence continues at coordinate 239,542 of OU452294.1, forward strand.
GAGTGACGAATTTGGAACTGAAATGGTAAGAAAATGGTTGCCGTGGTGTTGTCTCACTCATAATCATTTTGCCAATTGATAACCATATTTTCTACTAAAAGTAGGCACAACACTAAAAAATATACGTTGTCGGTGGTATGAAAGGATTACCTTATGCACTCTGCTGGTGGCAAAGTTAGTAACCCTTGGCAAAGTCGCCAGACTTGACGGTACATTTTATTTTACACAACGAGTTGCACATGAAAAAGCTTTGTGCAAGGTGGGTGCCGCGATTACTGACTCCAGAACAAATACGTACTCGCATGCGATTATGTGATGAAAATTTGTTAAAAAAATCCAACAGGTTTTCTTCGCCGTTTTGTCACTATGGATGAAACCTGGATCCATCACTATATCCCGGAGACGAAACAACAGTCTAAACAATGGGTTGGTCTTGGTGAGGCAGCTCCAAAGAAAGCCAAATGCATTCCGTCTGCTGGAAAAGTGATGGCATCTGTGTTCTGGGACGCAAGAGGAATACTTTTAATCGACTACCTTGCCAAGGGGAAGACTATAACTGGAGCATACTATGCATCACTTTTGCATCAGTTACAGGCGGCAATAGCTGAATAACGTCCAGGTTTAGCAAAAAAGAAAGTGTTATTTCACCATGACAACGCTCCGGCGCATTCAAGTCGAGTCGCTGCACAAAAATTGACGGAGTTGCGATTCGAAGTTCTTCCACACCCAGCTTATTCACCAGATTTGGCTCCCTAGGACTAGGGGTCACAAAACCGCTAACATTTTTTGAAAACCGGGTTTCGGTTTTAGTACACCAGCAAAACCGGGTTTTCCGGTTTTTCGGTGATTTTTCGATTTTACATATAAGAAGTGAAAAAAAAACGGAAAATAATGATTTTATACTTTAATATTTAGCCATTTCACAACATATAAGACTTTTTATATGTCTTTTCATTATTAGAACCAAAAATCTTCGCGAATTAACAATATTAAAACAAAAAAACATCTTCCGGAACCTCCTTTTCTGGAAATCGCACGTATAGGTATAACTTAGCCAGATGAATCGTTTTACGAAAGTAAATGCTAAATAATACATTAATAAATTACGCGTCTCTTCGAAAGCTGCTCGCTGTACATACTTACCATACTACCATACCGAATTTATCAACCAACTTCAAGATTTCGATCGAAGGAGGTTCTGAATTCATCGGGATCTACGTTTTTACTCTGGTAAAGATACGTTTTTTCACACATTAATTTATAACAGCGATTTTTTTGTTTATACCGCGTGTATATTTGATATTACCACAAAAGGAAACCAGAAGCAGGTTTTGATGTTTTAAATCGACATTGCAATAAATATTTAGTTAATTGTTAATTAACACCGAGCAATTAATTTTTTAATTTATTTCACTCAGCAATGTACTGCGTATACAGTACAATGTGACACATATCAATTGTGACGTTTTAAAGGCAAAGTAATCAGGTAGGAGCAATACATTGCGTGCTGAAATATTTTATATGGATAAATAAAAGTCGTAAAATTTTAATAAAACATATGGAAGTATGTTTATTAGGGTCTATACTAACTACCCATAGCTTATGTGGTAATATCAAAAATACACGCTGTATAGTTTTAAAATGTCATTCTAACAAATTCATTTTAACAAATTCTACAAACTTTCCATCGGGAAGTAAATATTCATCAAAATATATACGAAGCGTTTCTTTTTTTTGTCTGATTTTCCGTCATCCATAAATAACCTGTCTTAAGGAACCATAATAAATAATAAAATATTTATTTATTTATTTAGGGGATTATTTAGAAATTAATTAAATGACGATTTTTTCATGTTCAAATTTTTGTAGGATTTTCTGTCTAGGCAATGATTAACATGACTTTAAAGCCATACAACTAAATACTTCTGCTATTATGAATTATTTCCAAATTTGTCATTTTTCCCATACAAGTGAAAATAAAATGCCTGGACTATTTTACAATTTTTTTTATGTATGTTCACCGATTATTCGAAGACGGCTGGACCGATTTGAAAAAATATGTTTTTGTTTAAAAGAGTATACTTCACAGTTGCTCCCATTGTCACCAGGGGGGTGATTTTTGAGATTCGAGCACTCGAAAGTGATACTTAAAAGTCTTAAAACTCTAAATAAAACAAGGAAATTATGTTTTAAAAATAATAGCGATGGGAATTTTAAATCATGATTATATAAAATATTAACACCATGCAAAAAAATTGGCGACAAACTTTTTTGTGCGATTATTTTCGAGCTTAATTTTTTTTTATACGAGCGTTCAGCTGCCAAAAATCGCCCCCCTGGTCCGGATTTGATGATGGAATTTTGGAGAAATCGAGGGAACTCTTTGACTATTATAGACAGTAGACACACATAGTGAATTCAGTATTTTTACAGAAGATCGGATATTTCCTCTTGGAAAAGGGAATCCTAACCTAAATGAAGTAGTCGGTTCTTTTTTTGTTTAAAATTATTTTAGAATACCGAAGTATATGCTTTAGATTGTATATGCGCCCGTGCACTAAAAACAGAAATGCAATGCAACGGATAACGGATCAGACTTCTTGAACAAATAACGATAAATAAGCGAATCCACAAAGATTTGTCCAATTTAGCTTGTGTAAGTTTTTAGATAAACCAGAATTACCAGAATATTCATATTTTAAAGGCAGTTATATTGCTTACTATCTTTTCGTTTAGGTATGTAAGCCAAGAAAAATAAAGGGAAAACCGACCCAACTTCGGTTTTTTTTTCTATAGTGACAACTTTCAACAATGGTGTTTCATATAAACACGAGAGCATATTAAGTACATATCAATATCCCGACGAATTGAGAACCTCCTCCTTCGATCGAAATCTTAAAGTCGGTTGAAAACGCATAATATTTCAATATACATTCATTCATTTATACATATTTAGTACCTATGTTTACTGATAAACTAAAAGGTAGGACTTACAAATTGCAATAACATACGGCGTATTTATTCAATCGCCGATAAAATGTATTACAACTCTTACAAGTGTAAAATCGAAAAACTCGAAAAGCCGGTTTTTCCAAATCTGAAAGCCGGTTTTCACGATTGGCGTGAAACCCGGTTTTTCCGGTTTTTTCGGTTTCGGTGAAACCGGTTTTGTGACCCCTACCTAGGACTATCACCTGTTCCCGAAACTTAAAACATTTCTCTCAGGGCGAAGTCCAATGAGTAGGTTATACAGGAGGTCGATGCGTATTTTGAAGCCCTTGAAGAGACGCACTTCCGCGAAGGCATAGAGAAGTTGCAGATTCGTTGGGACAAGTGCGTAGAACTTCGGGGGGATTACGTAGAGAAATGAAATAAATACATTTGCAATATTATTATTTTTTCATATCAAACCAAGTTACTTCTCAAACACCCCTCATTGTCGATTAGGTACTTTAAAACTTACCAGCCAATCCAGTTATACATTGCTGTGCCTTTCCCATTTTAATTAATTAACCTACTTATCTAGTACTAAAATATCTAACTTGCTACCTAAACGTAGCAATCTAGCAAAATCTCATTTATGACTGAAGACAGTCAGATGTTCAAACTATTTTAAAGACTTTGTATAAGGAATTCTGTAGAAAAGATAAATAAGCGTACCTACTGTAAGGACAATTTGAAGACGAAACAAATATTGTTATAGGGAGATAGCGAATATTTACGACTGAAATGGCTTATCAGTTGCCAAAGATTTGAGGCTCATTTTCACAATTAACGATCATGTTAATTGCTGGATTGAGGCACAAATATCGAACAAACAGGTCGTCCAAAATAGTAAATGTCTCCAACTCTTTGAAATACGCCGATATTGCACCGTGCACCATTCACCACCGGCAGCTGTGTGTACCTTACCTACCAGCGGTAGAGTTGTGCCGTTCTTGCGCGCTCTCCCCAGTTTTGGATGAGAAAAGTTCTCGCCGTGAATAATTTCCCATAGTAAACGGCGAACGTTCTCGAGAATGACACAACTCTCATCAGCGGTCGTGTTTAAAAAGAGAAAGCTTCCCATATTACCCCGGTTTCCCTATAATGCTAATCGGTCAAAACTCGGTTGCAGTTGGAGGATATATTAGACCATTAGACAAATCATGTTTTCTACAAGGAAAAAATTTGTATCGTCAGGAGCAAGAAAGTAGGAGGAAATAATAACGACATGGCTCTGTAGTGTCTTTTACAGCGCGAGCAACGAAACGTCGCAAATATTTGGGAACCATGAAGTGGCTGTTTTTGGATTAGCATTATCTTACCACTTTGGATCGTTATGAATGAATGACCGACAACCCACTTGAACAGCTCTCATTCTGTATTTTTATTGAAAGTAAAATGATTTAATCTACAGACTTTCTTTTGTAAAATTTGCTTAGCAACTAAGATGGTTAGCCAACAATTAATTATATCAATAACCAGCTCTGATTATGGGTTCCGTGGGGAATTGACAGGACTCTTCAGCAATATTGTAAGCGCTCTTATGGCTTTTTTGTAACTGCCTACTTTCATCTTGAAGTCCGTTAAGCATTTGTATGTAATGTAACAACATGTTATAAAGTGGACCGGAAATGCTGAACTTCTCAACAACCAGCCTTTACGATTGGTGAATCGTTTTCTTAATTAAGGCGGATCTCACACTGGCGCCTCGTCCAGCTACAGGAAAAATCACCCCTCACTTCATGTATACGGGTACCTTAATAAAAAATATATTCCTAGTTTTTATTCTACCACTTTGTTGGCGTGGTTAATGGACATAGTTACCCGTACCAAATTTCAACTTTCTAGTGCTAACGATCACTGAGCTAAGCGGACAGACAGACGGACAGACAGACAGACAGGCACACGGACATGGCGAAACTATAAGGGTTTCTTTGACTACGGAACCCTAAAAAGAGGAGTTACATTATGTTTGCGGTAAAGAGAAGTTTCATGGAAGTCATTGTTTTCCATATCTTACGTTGCAATTCACATTATTTACACAACAAGGACTGTATACTAATACATACTCATTACTAGTATACTTACAATACGATTATGTAATATTACTTCAATTTATTTAAATTGCGTATTTACATAGTATAATCACGTGTATTTAAAGTATACAATTATACATGTATAAATAGCATCTCGCTATCAGATGATAAATATCTGCAAATTTACTTGTTCAATGCCCTAGAGGATTACTTCTCCAAACAAATGGTTGTCAGGTGATAACATCCTTACAGAAACATTTTGTGGTGTATCAAATGCTTAGTAAAGCACCCAATTTTCGCCAAGAATAATGACGCAATCTGCGAAACTGGAAAATCAGAATCAACAATGATTACCGCAACTTAATTCTCTGCACACAAGAAACCAGAAGCCAGAAGAAACTGTTTATAAAGTCGCCTAATAAAAATGTATACCTAACAATTTGAAGCATTTCTGACTGCTAATTGATATTGACATTCTCAAAGGCGTTAGGCATACTATCTGCCTCATCGAGGAAATTAACTGAAGAAATAGAAAATATACCGGCTTGCTTGCCACATGGATGGAGCAAATCATAACTCGTCTATTTGCTTGGCTGTAGTTGGAAAGAGGGTGGGTAACGGCCACTACGTTGTGCTGGCAAGGTTAACTCATTCACCGCCTGTATACAGTCGTATAGCGCTAAGCCGTAAACAATAACATGGGTTTCCTGACATGTAGCGAAAATGCTTCGTAGCAGCGAAATGGTGTTGGATCTGATTGAATTAAACAAAATATATGTTCGGTACTAATTTATTCCATAACATAGCTACTTATTAAAAAAATTACATTCACATCAGTCGATCCTTACTAATCTGAATCAGTAAATTATAGGATGTCCTAACAATAAATAAAACTGACTCTGAAGATAAGGGCGTCGCGTCGCCTAGATTCATATTTTCACACGGTTTGTCCGTCTGTCCATGTGCTATTACACATAAGAGCCGTAACAGCCTTTGGAAAACGCATTTTATGGTACGTATGTGGTCGGTTTTCATACTGTCAGATCCGACATCGGACGTCGGATGCCCCAAGGAAAAAATAAGCTGCTAGAGAGAGAAGAAGCTTCTTTTAAGCAATGGAAATTTGATATTTTACGGAATAATATACAAATATACAATAATTAATTAAATTAATAATTTAAGAGACCGCGGAGCCGATCCCCGTTCTGGTGAGTTAGCTGGCGCAAAGAATATCCCTAGCCGCCTAGCCTAGAACGCTGTATGCAGCGTGGTAACTCCGCCAGCATACTAGGGACCTTTGTCCCGAGCACTCTCCGAAACGAGTTTAGTTTTTAATTGACTGAGGAGCCGAGCGTAGCGAGGCGACTAACGTCTCCGTTTTCACTGGTACGACGATTTGGCATTTTGATGTGTGTGTATTGGTTGGTTGGTTGGTTGGTATGTTGGTTGGTCAGTGTCGGTCTAGAGGTCGCATTTTTCATCCGATTTCGATGAAACTTGGCATGTACGTTCCTTGATTTATTTGCCAAAAATTGTCGAGCCATTTTTTTGATTGGGGGGAAAATGAGGGGGGAAGGGGGGAAAGTTTGCTGTTGCGTTATTTATGTTATCCGAAGTCTACGGTTCACAGAACCACTAGTTTTAATATGCTACTTATATGTTTGTTTTAAATAAATATATTCAATATACAAACTTTAAAATTGTCTTCTTTGTGGTCATATCCGACAACCGATGGATAATTTGATAGCGCACTTATTTGCGCGCGCATTAAAAATACGTCACTAAAGTCAATTTCTGATAGCGGACTACGACGAGAAGACAAGTGACGCATAGTACGAGTATATAACGTTTTACCAGAGAGAGAACTTTTTGAGGCTCCAAGTTCTTAGACGGTTTAACTATTAACAAAAATACTGGTGATCCTTTAAAGGGCATAATTGGTATCGTATTCTAATTACGAAAAAGTAAGAAAAAAAAATTTTCGCGCGAGAAAAAATTTGATTTAGTATGGAGGGTCGGCCGGGTGGCACCACCTGTCCCATAGAAGAAAATATTTTTTTCGCGTCCATAAATGTTTTCTCCTACTTTTTCTTAGTCGTAATACGATACCATTTATGCCCTTAAACGGATCACCAGTATTTTTGTTACACCTGTAGACAGTTGAGACACATCATGAGGTTTGGTGGAATACGATCACAGTAAAAACACTTTTTTTATACATTCAAGATTTGTATAAGTACAAATATTTATAATACGTATACTCCTGCGCGTTCGCTATTAGATGGTTACATATCGTCCGTAACATCACTTCTTTGCAGGCGTCGAAGTCTCTGTCGCTCTTGAAAGTGTTGGCTACGTTCAGGAACCCCTGTGCTGTCGCGTCGTCAGGGTTGTCTTGTACAAAATGGCTGAAAAACAATTGACATCCTCTTAAAAGGGTTCTAACGGCTTATGAAGCTAACTGCTTAGTTTATAGTAGGCAACTTTGGTTATATATAACGCTTATAAGTACCTGAAGTTTGATTTGAAGCCGCTGTTCTGTAGTTCATTATGTGTGACAGTAACATAAAATCGCAGAAAGCACTTATTTCGTACGTTGTACAGATTCAATATTGTATTCGACCAATAAAAGCCTAAGCCCCGAACGCCAAATGGTACATTTTCATGTACCATCGGGTTCTTAATTGCATGGCCAATTTATCAATAAATTCATTCATAAATTGCCCATGCATTTTTGAACCCGATGGTACACTATCACGCATTATGTTTTACGAACTATTGGGTCATTATTTCAGAACAACAACAAACAGGCTTTCTAAGCTAAACGCCTCTTTTATTTTGTCTGTATTTTTCTATTTTGCGAAGTACAAACAATTTATAAACTGTAAGCCCTTAAGGTTATGGGCCCAGACAGAAAGAGTGAAATACAATTTACATACTTAGATGTTCTGATTATTATTACGATTATCCAGATTACAACTAAGCATCATGCAGTGTAAACAAAACAGTAGGCGTCAAAAGCTTCTTTTAAATATTTGTTCGCAATAAACTTGTTTACTGTCGCAATTAGTTAAGATTACCTACCATAAACAATTCTTCATGTACTCAAAATGTGAGAGGAAACAGGAGCATCGGTCAAACAGCGGTAACCGTGGAGTCCCACAATCCAAAACTTCATTCCTCGAATCTTGTCTCTCAGTGTCCATCTTACTGTAGCAGATCTCATCTTCTCCAAACTTCTTGAGGTACAACTTCCGTATTAAAGTTGAAGTAGTGACCGGCATTTGTTTATTGGTGACCATTTCTAGAGTTCTCCGGTTGTATTCGTTGTGGTGGCGGTCTACGGCAACCTCACGTTTGACTTCAGTGAGGATTGACTCGAAGTCGTGAGAGTCAGCCATCTGGCCTATCTTGCTGCAGAGGGATTGTATGAACCAGGAACCGTGGAGCTCGTTTCTGAAAATTAAGAAGTTAGTTGGAGACGGGCTGAGGCTACATTTCCACCAGCGATGAACGAGAATGCGTTGCGGGAATTGTGTTTGTTAAGAGCCAGTCCTAGAGCCGCGGTATGCAAGCATAAACAAATGAAGAGATTTTAATCGTATTGGTTCTTCACAAAATCATTCCTCGCAACGCATCCTCCATCATCTCTGGGGGAAACGCAGTCTTACGCTTAGATGTAGTAAATGTCGGAAAGTTGTAGAGAACGTTATCTAAATATCTGAAGCTGAGGTTGTTTGTCTGGGTCTATAGAAGAACGTCTGGTGTAATTGGGACTTGGGAGCACGTCGGACCAGCAATCCGAAGGAGGTGGGTTCAAATCCCGTGATGTTCAGAGTTCTTCACAGTTCATTTTTCCAATTTGTGGTATTTTCTACTAAATATTTAAGTGTGCCGCCGCTAACACGGTATATAACCCATTTACCCTAACGAGCTTATGTTATTACGATAATATTTTTGCTATGATAAAAAAAAAAAGATAAAAGATATTTATTCTTCAATTTAGGCACATTACAATGCACTTATGAACGTCAGAGAGAAAAGAAACTACCACCGGTTCTAACCCTACACCTCTGACCCGAGAAGTATTACTTATTACCGGCAAGAAACTCGGCGGGACTTATTTTTTCAAAACAGTACTACAAATACATTAAAGATACTATATACAATAATCCGTAGTTCTTCAAGAAGGCATATCAAAACAGCTTGAGAGACAGACATGTACCTGCCTATTGTGTAATTAAAATGGTTATGGTTGTGGAATGCGGGAATAATTTCCCTGCCAACAATTTCTGAAGCGGGTACCAAGAGTAACACGACCTTCATAAAGAAATGTACAGATCTTAAAAGGGACGGCAATGCTATGCGCGTATAGCAAGGTGTTGCAAGCGTCCATACTTATTACTCATTTTAATTTAGCGCATTGTTATCGATGTTATTAGTGTACGGTATCTCTTACGTCTTCCTCTGACGTAAACAATTAAGGAACTGTTGGAAAGATTTACCGAGTTGAGTAAGCGTCGATAGCTCAGTTGGTCAGAGCGATCAATCCAGTGTTGAAAATGATCGCAAGTTTGAATCTTGCTCGACGCGGTAAATTTTCCCATTTTTCTTTCAATTATAAAATTAGTCCATATAGTCCATATCACTGACATACGAATTCAGATATGTATGGTCCATATACTACCATACCCGCATTCAGATGGCTTTACGCTGCACAGACGTGGTAAAAACTATGCCCGCTCACCTATGTGACGGTTTCCCAACGTAGGAGCTGTGCAGTATGAGCATGTCGGACTCCACCGGCAGCGTGTAAGGTTCCACCTCCTCGTCCAGGTCGCGCCGCACGCGGCCGGCCGAGTGGACTGCCACGCCCGCCGTCTGTTTGGTGCCGCGGCATGCCTACACACAAAAATTAGGTAGGTTAGGCAAACTAAATTCCATTTAATATTGTGATAGGTAGCCCCAGGCTTTCTTACAACGGATCAGTTAGTTAATTGGCTATGCGAAATTATGTACTCCGACTTCCGGCTCTAAAAATTATAAATTCTCTTTAACCACCATCACTCAAGCCGCTTGGTACCGCACCAGTGCGGTGTTACCCCACGCATCGCTCGCGTCCGACGTCCGACAGGACGTTCATCGTTGCAAGCTGGCACCTAAATAGTTACGCCTTTTAGGGGAAATTCCCACTGCAAACGCTCAGGCTGTGAAATGAACTCCCTTAGAGGCTGGGTCTACAGATTTTTAATCGGACGGCAACGCACATGTGATACCTCCGGAGTTACAGTTGACTATATAGACAACGGTAGCTTAGGTGAGCCGTATGATTGTTTGCCAATGCCACCGTCGTGGTATTAAAAAACAACACTTATTGACTAGTTTGAAGTATTTCGATGTCGCGTGAGAGTTTGATTGTTTTAAAACCATCAAAAGAGATCTACTTCCTCGAGTCGTGTGTAAAGTTCTAAGATGACCGACCTGGATGATGAACAGTATAGGCTTCGACACGAGCATGGGCTTGTCCATGAAGAGATTAAGCAACTCCATCTCACAGTAAGGCGCGTCGCGAGCTCGCAGCAACCCGTTCCTTGAACCGTGCGTCAGGATTGCTACGGCTATGCAGCCGTAGTCGGTGAAGTCTGTGTTACTGACTGAAATACAAGCAAATGGGTCGCTCCGTATTACATTTCCATACAAGGAGACCCGGTTTCAACCCTTTGAAGAGCTCGTGTAGGTAAGGACAATTTAAACCCCGTCACAATTAGAACTGCATCATCTAGGTACTGAGTTAAAACCCTTACTCGTTCTTCGTCGTAAGTATAGACCGTTTAATTGAAAAATTAAGTCTACTAAACTACTAAGGTAGAAAACAACAGGCGGTCTTATTGCTTTAGTTTTTCTTGAGAATCACAGTTTTTTTTACATTTAGGTAGGTAATAATTCTTAATAAAATTGAGACCGGTGAGCACTATACTATAGGAATAAGATTGATTGAGGTTGGAATTATCAAGGCAGGAGACCCAATGATTAATAAAGACGCTAAAGTTAATTATAATACCCGCAATATTATTAGTAAATATTAAATTCAGCTAATATTTTTTTGCATTTCTTTTAACTTACCAGACGTCAGATGCAACCAGCAGAGGCCTGTTTTATAAAGCTACAAGTTACAATTTACAAGCGGAAGTCTCTTTCTAACACATAGGGTTAGAAAGAGAGTTCCGCTTGTAAATTGTAACTTGTAGCTTTATAAAACTGGCCTCAGGTTACAGAATCAGGTCGTACGGGGATTCCCCTATAGAACACATTCATTCGTCATTTCATTCATGAACTTCATCGCTGAGAATCGAGGTGTTAGTGTAGTGGAGGTAGGGTTGCCATACGTCAGGATTTGTCCGGACATGTCAGGATTTTTGACCCTTTGTCAGGATTGCGGCCGGACTTGGCAAGTGTCCGGATTTTTAAAAATTACCTCATTATACGCTTATATTACAAGGTTAAGTACAAAACAAAAGTGTAAGTATTAAATTCTCAACAAAACAATAATGAATTTGACAATATTTTGTTATTAAAATCGTATTGAAAGTTTTGATTAAATTACGTATATAACTTAATAATATAAGATTTACTTAAGAAAAGTACAAAAGCATTTTTTGGAAGGTTTTGAAACCGAAAGTTAAATAAGTGGCTCTACAACTTAATAAGAACTGTTGAATGTCTTCAACAAACTAATTAATTAACTGATCTTATTACAAATGTAGAAATATTGTGTATTTCAAAAATTTGTATCTAAATGTTTTAAAAAATGTAAAAAAACGCGAACACTGCGTTTCTAACCAATAAACTCTAAGTCATGTTATTTGTAATTATGATTCCGGTGGCGCAGCGTTGTTTAAGCTTTAAGAGGGTATAGGCACTGCGAATATATGTCATGTGTTAGGGCACAGCTCAGCTATTGAGAACTCGATCAAATAGGGAGCAGAGCCCGACTAGGGAAGTACCTCCACCATACAGAAAACCACAGCTAAATAAATAGCACTAGACTGTTATTCATAGTGTTGTGTTCTAGAGACCTTAGAGAGCTCTGAAAGGATGTGGTGTGTTGACGACGGGGGATAATCTTTTCTCTGTAGCCGTCAACACAGTAAATCCTCTTTTCTAAGGGATCGGGTCAGCAACGCACATGAGATACCTTGAGCTGCAGGTGTCCATATGTTACGGTAGCTGCTTACCATCAGGCGGGCTGTATATTTGGTTGCCACTGGCGTAGTATTTAAAAAAAGCTACGCTAAATCGCTGTTATTACAAATGTCAGGACTTTTTGCGTGATGTCCGGATTTTTATCAGGACATTTCATTTTTCCATATGGCAACCCTAAGTGGAGGTGAAAATTTATATGAGCATGAAGCATTCAATGTTTTCAATAATAAGTAGTTACAGCTTCAATATCTTACATAAGAAGAAATTAAAAATTAAAACCCTGATAACATTAAAAGCGCGCCATCTATCGAGTACAACACCAAATCATATAATACGTTAACACCCAACGGGTAGGTATCACTTAATTTCCTTTATCGAAAAAAAAAATCAAATACTCAGCTGTTTTGAAGGTAAATGGGAACAATGGTTTGTACCAATACTTATGCACAAAAAAATAAACACAAACTAACTATTCACCTTAATAGAATATAGTGTATTCAGATAATTCCACAATTCGAATAATTCCGAAAATCATTTAAAAATCACCCATATTCCAGTGTAATAAGAGTCCATTTTCGGAATTATCCGCCACTTTTTGGCTTTCGGAAATACCCGAATACACCATATAGTCTTCGTTCCGTCCTGGATAAATACCTACATGTATCGAGCTCGCTAAATAGATCGGCTTTAGTTAGATCCTTCCTCTCCGTCACCTCGAATCCGAATTTCTTAAACGTAGTATCCAAAGCCTCCACATCTTTCTCTGTTCCTAGTCTTTTTGTATAACCGTCAATGTTCTCCTGATTAAAGATGATCATCGCGTTCTTTTCAAATTTCTCCAATTCATACGTCGGACTGTGCTTAGGTAACGCTCTTTTGTTATAGATCTGCTCTTCAGGGCTCGGGTATTCGTTCTCTATTTCTTTATCTTCTTCTTCGACTTTCTCTTTAAACATGGGAACGTTTTCGGCTTCTGGAGAGGTTACTGAAGGCGGTGCTTTCATCATTCCATCTTGCACTGTCACGTCTTGTAAGCTTTCACTTAAATCAACAATTCTAACGTTGTAAGACTGATCATCTTTTGTTTCTTTGTTCGGTCTGAGATCTTGAATTAATCTGAAGTTAGGCCTGTATTTGTTTCTTTTAATTTTGTTGTTTCTCGCAAGTTCTTCACTGTCGCTGTAATGAACATTGCTATCACTTTCGGATGAATTGGACATTTTTAAATCAATCACTCTTGTTACACCTGTTTACATTTCAGTTATTAATTTCACAATGCGTTTCAATCAAAAGTTTTATCTTATCCTCGATATTTTTGCAATGTATACACGTCGTTAGTGTATTTTGAATCAAATTGTGTAGAAAATAGTGTTGCATTTGTCTTATCTGTAACCTGATGACAACAACGTGGAACTTTATTCCTTTCAGAAACGATCTATATTGCATTGACATTAATGATGCGCATGTTTTAATACACGTTAGGACTTGGCTTATCGGAATTATAGATAATACGCACTTACTAGCTGGAACTTGATAGATTAAGCATAGGTATTCGCTTTGATAAATGATAAGAGTGACACCGATGACGTTATTCATACCAAAAATGGAAGCGCAGTAGCGTGTCCATGAATAAATTTTGATATCCGTGAGCTGATTCACCTAGGTATTTAGGTACTTAAAATTTTCTCACACTGCGTCTAAGAAACAATCTTGATTTTAAAAAGGCAGCATAAGTGATGTTCTTATGAAATAGTTCCTAGATTGTTAATAACCATGGGATGAAAGGCATGTTGTGAATGTTGCAGGTTCTAAATTCTAAAGAAACATTTTTCAAACATGTAATGAAATATTATCGTTAAACTCGTTACCTATAATACGCTTGGAAGTAGGTACATATTCTGTTTCATGCTCAACAAAAGGCGAACTGTTATGAGATTCATACAGTACAAAGTAACCTGAGGCCAGTTTTATAAAGCTACAAGTTACAATTTACAAGCGGAACTCTCTTTCTAACCCTATGTGTTAGAAAGAGACTTCCGCTTGTAAATTGTAACTTGTAGCTTTATAAAACTCGCCTCTGGTCGTCAAACATGGCTGCAAGTTTTGCTAACACTGTTGATATAACCTCGTGGCAGGATGGTTATCGTATATTTACTCAGATGCTACACTCCTTCTTTTCCCGGCGTCCGCTGTAATGTACTACCATTCGGGTTCAGAATTGTATGGCCAATTTATCAATGAACTCATTCATAAATTGGTAATGCAGTTATGAACGTATTTTTAGTTTTAATAATATTTTAGACAAAAGAGAACCGACTTCACTTAGGATCCGCTTCTCCAAGTGGAAATGCCCGAGTTGCTGTAAAAAAGACTGAAATCACTACAGGTGTGCTTATAATAAGAGCTCCCTCGATTTCTCCAGGATCCCATCATCAGATCCGGACCTGGTGACAATGGGACCAACTGTGAAGTATACTCTTTCAAACAAACAAACAAGAATTTTCAAAATCGGTCCAGCTTTCTTCGAATAATCGGTGAACATATATAAAAAAAGTGCAAAAAAAAAAACAGGCAAAGATCCCGACGAATTGAGAACCTCCTCCTTCAAAATCTTGAAGTCGGTTGAAAAAGGTTACAAATCCTTTATTACGGAATCCTTAAAATGTATAATTCCATACTGGCCACTGAGAGAAGTAAATCCCCGCCAAGATTTAAAAATAAAGCAACATGTTGTGTTGCTACAGGAAAAAAATAAAGCTGTTTTAAATAATAAAATAATGGCAATGTCGCGTGAATGGCCGCTTTATAAAACGGAAGTCACTCTGTTTCCAATTACGTCGACTCAACTCAATCACGCGTCCTGCTTTTACTGCGATCCTATTGGAGGACCAAAAATTTTGCCGGCAAACGAGCGCTGAGATTGGTCAAAATAAGGTTTGAATAATCTAGTTGAAAACGGAGTGTTGTAAATATGACATTTGCTTGACATACCATACAATCTTGTCACTCGTCAGTTGTGTATGCGAAATGCATACGGTCGATTATTTTTAAGACGTATTGTTTATATTAATACGTTTACAACAAAAACCCAAAGTATGACGTGAATTCTGTAGATAAATTAATTTAAGCTCAACCACTTATTAATTAGGATTTTCTTTTTTATGTATAAGTGAGTTAAAGTTGTGAAAATGTTCAATTACAAGTATTTAAGTAAGGACCACTTGGAGGGTTTCGATAATTATAAGGTAATCATTTCGATGTATTATCCGACACATTAGGGCTTCTGATTTTCCATAGTGATAGCTCTTACCTGATTTGTGCTATTGCAAATATTGATTACTTGCATAACCTTAAAATAACTAGTTAGCGCATCGCATGACGACGTACGTTACAAATGTTAATTAACTAATTAGGTATGTAAACCGCGTTTTAACGATAACAGCTCAGGATTACTTTTTAGTATGTTTCTTAACTCAAATGAAAAAAAAAATTGTTTATATAAAAAAATATTTACTGTCTTCATGTTTATAATTTCGACTCGTATTTAACTCAATGGCTGCTTAACAGTTTATATTTTTGTTATTACATGCAGTTCTAGACTGTAAGTTTAGCTGTTTAAAAAACATATTGCATGGTAGCCGCCCCCTTTCCTCTTGAATTTAACTTTAATTTTATTCTTTGTTGCTGCGGCCAGACCTTTTCCCAAGTAGGCATAATTCCCCAACAGAGTTGAATGATCAGATAGCATTTTCGTAAAAACTAGTGCATGCTAGGCTTCATCGACTGAAGCAAAACAGAGAGGACAAACACTAAAAGGAAGATTTTGCTGTAGCGGCACATTCCTTGAAAACTTTGCTGTCTACTTATTATTGCTTATGTTATCAGTAGAGTTCAGAGCCTGTGGACTCTCTGGTATCGTTTCTGTTTGTATACTAAACCCTAACAAGTTATTTTAGTTTTAGTTTAAAATTTAGGAGAACTCCCATAATGACTGAACTAATTCTGACAAAACACAATCTATGATCACTCGCTAAAAGGAAGTTATTTTAAATTTAAATTGGGTAATGAGTGCTACGGTGCCACAAGCATACACACATGGCGGCATAACTTATAAAACCCCTCTTTTTGTATGAGGGGTTAGAAAGTTTGAAAGGAACAGCCATCATGCAGGATTCCTCAACTTTTCCTAGTTTAGATTATATCTGAAGAAGGAAATTAAAATCCATAAAAAAACTCTGCGATCAATTCATAGCTATTTCAAATTGAATAAGCCAATTATTAGTAACTAGCTGACCTGGCGAACTTTGTCCCACCAACAATATTTTTTTTTAATTTTGCTATATTTTATTACATATTCTGCTATTCAGCATTTGGATCTATCTCTGCCCTGCACGCCTAGCACATGAGTGACGCGACAGTATCTCGCGCGCGAGATAGTTTACCCGCGTACTGTCGCGTCACTCATGTGCTAGGCGTGCAGGGCAGAGATAGATCCAAAAAATCTAACATCATTAAACTTGGTTCAGCCATTCTTGAGTTATACATGGTGTAACCACCACAACTTTGTTTTACATATATATAAGTCTATAATCTTGTGGTATTTTTGAGTGAAAGTAATCAGCTAATTTATAGCCAATTATACTTGAAATCATTAAACTGGACATGTCACACTCATATGAATAATATCAGTAATCAAAATAAATCATTATTGATCATCTTAACTTAAGTGTAATAAAAACAAATCTAAGTAAAATTAACAAATTATTGTTTCTTATTGTTTATTTGTAAATCTAACAAATGGTTGTTTATTTTCAGTACATGGCGATAGACACAAGCCCGCTCAGTGTCTATGTGATGCACCCGTTCTGGAATAAAGTGGTTGAGGTAAGAGATTTCAACTTCATTATGCAACTTAAGAAATTGCTGGCCCAATATTACAGGGTTCTATGTTTCACTTTAATCTAATTGAAATTTGAATATTGTCATAGTGACTAAGTCTAAAGGGTCTGGCCGGACCGCCATACCAAAATCGCCCCTGGCTGAATTTGAGATATTGTTATGCACGATTATTCGTTTTATTATTACATATACTTTTGGTGAATATTATGCCTTAAATGATTCCCGTTTGCGAATTAAATTAAAAAAAGAAATTTCCTGTTTATTTTTTTTCTTTAAAACCACGTATCATAGTATATGCAAAAACTGCATGAATTTGAATATATGAAAACAATTAAAATAGATAGTGAAACAATATTAAGAATGTTACCCCTTAATTCAACCCTTGCGATTTCAAAAAAAAGGTTGTCAAAAACTAGTAGTATCATACACTTGAATACATTACTCTACCTTCATGAACTTAAACACCAATGAATTTAGTAAAAAACCTGTGACAATGGTAGTATCTTTCTAACACATAGGGTTAAAAGAGATTAGCTTTCTACATGCAAAATTTTATAAAATGGAGTAATGGTTACTTTGCAGTGTTCTTAAATACCTAATGGTTATGGGTTTTTTTTATATAGTATTATTAAATCATTTTCAATCATTAGGGATATTTGTATAAAACTCATATATGTGTAGGTATAATTTTATCAATAATTCGTTATTTTTCTTTACTCATGCATACTATTGTCCTTGGTTATTTCCGACTTTGGAAATAAAATGATTTATTTACCTGTTAAGTCAAACATGCTTCATAAATATTGATTCAATTTAAGGTAGTTATTTTTATTAGGCTATTCAAGTCATGGTAGACACGTAACATAGACGCTTCGATATTCTATCTAAATACATGTATGTCTGGCAGGATGGCTGGTCTAAGAGCTGCCTACGTCAGATATGACACAATAATAATAGTTATTTGTGCAACAAGAGAGCAAAGTTAGTTTTTGCTTCGAGTGTTTATTTTGAGTCCTGAGCAAGCGAAAGATTCTTAAGCGTAGTGAGGGACTCAAAGGCACGAGGTGCAAATAACTTTGGTCTCATGTTGCACATACAACTTTTCATCTCAGCAGTGAGAACATACCGATAATAATACAGATACGAATACCGATACAAAAAAATACTCGGTAGAACAAAGAAGTGATTTTATATATTTTTTTTTACTTTTGACTTGTATATGACTTTTCGACTTTTTTGTTTTTTTTTTTACTTTTTTTGACTTTTTTGACTTTCCTTACTAATTTAACTTCTTTGAAAATTTTGAAGTTTCTGAAATTATTGTAATTTTGGAAATTTTTGAATATTTGAAATTTTAGAACTTGAAATTTTTGAAACTTTTGAAACAATTGAAATTTTTGAAACTTCTGAATTTTTTATGCAATTTCTGAAATTTTTGAAACTTTTGAAATATTTGAAATTTTTGTAATTTTTGTAATTTTTGAAATTTTTGAAACTTGTAATTTTTGAAATATTTCAAATTTTTGAAATTTCTGAAATTTTGGAAACTAGAAATTTAAGAAATTTTTGAAGTTTTTGACCCTTTTGAAATTTTTTGACTATTTTTAACTTAATAAGATCTAAGACTTTTAACTTAATAAGATCTTTGACTATTTTTAACTTAAGAAGACTATCTATTTTTAACTTAATAAAATTCTGCAGTAATAACTTAACAAGTTTGAAAACATTGTAATCACATTGATTAGAAACTAGTGCCTGCGCCAAATCTTGTGATTAGGTTTCCAAGCTAATTTAGTGTTCATCGGGGTTCTGCTATTCAAAAAGCGACGTTATGACGTTTGAAATATTAGTTTCTCTTTCTTATTACTGCAGAATTTTCAAGGTCATTTTGTCTCACTCAGTGAGCAAAATCGAACTTTGCTCACTGAATTTAGGCGGCAAAGAACCCTTGTTCGAGCTGCTGAGGTGAAAAAGCAATTACACCTATATAGTTAGATTACTTTACCATCCTTATTGCTAGCTTTTAATGGGTGGAGGTCAAAGTAATACCAAAATAGGTAAAAACTGCTGAAGTTGTGTCATTTATAAAGAACATGGCCTATATTTTAACATTAGAACTAAAACATTGCATATTATTGCCGAAACAAAAACATCCGGCGATTAACAAAAAATTTCACTATACATTATTATTATTAAGCACTTCTTTCCCCAACAAAAACTTCTGGCTATGAAATAATCTGATTAATTACATAATTTCCCATAATGTTGCATCAAACCCTGCATTCTTCGATTTGTTTTCTTCAAGTTATTAGCAATCTTTGAGCTCCACCACTTTACAGCTGCCAGATCTCCGGATCTAGAAATAAACATAGTATACCATACTAACGAGAGGGGTTACGTCACTCTCATTATTATGCCATATCTGACGTGGCTAGCTCACCGTCTATATGCTCATAGTCTGGGCCGAGATCTGTATCATACGATATCACTATCAGTATGGTCCGATGCGCGTCACATATTTGTAAGAATAAGAATGTGCTTGTATTTAGTTTACGCAAATATAGAGATAATGAATGAAATAGATGTTTCGAGATGTGTGCAAGGTCAGAATATTGTTTACAGCTAAGCAAACATTATACTCCTAAATATTTCTATGCAACTTTTATAAAAGCAAAAGAAAATTTAGAAGTATGTTACATATATGGATTCAAAAGTCTTGTATGTCAGTACAATTTTCATTCCATTTCTTAAGCTTTGTTGTGCGACGTCTAGGCCTCTTGAAGACCAGTGGCTTATGCAATGAAGCTATACAATTTACAAGCAGTAGTCGCTTTCACTTGAAATTGTCACTCGTAGTTTTATTCAATAGGCCACTGGTCCCTCCATAAGCTCCTAACCCTCGATAGCTTTACTTTTTAATAAGGAGAGCCAAATTTATTACTTATTAATAAGGAAAGCCAAATCAAATTAATGTCGGCATGCCTACAAATATTTAAAACGCGCGCCACTGCAACTTTAACCATCTGTGTAAATTTCCAGCTAGTACCCCGCTGGGTGGCCCCTAATCTGCTCACATTCCTCGGGTTCCTGCTCACCGTGCTCGACTTCGTGCTGCTCTCGTACTACGACTACTCGTACACGGCCGCGAGCGCCAGGAACGAGACCGCAGTGCTGAGCGAGAGGCCGGAGGTCATACCGCAGACGCTTTGGTACTTCCTGGCCGCGTTCCTGTTCTTGGCGTACACGCTAGGTGAGTTGTAGTCGAGCCTGCGCACTCCCGGCTTCCTACTCATCGTGCTACTCTCATGGTACGATTACTGCGCCAGGAATGAGACCGCAGTGCTGAGCGAGAGGCCGGATCGCATACCGCAAACGCTGTGGTACTTCCTGGATAGTTAAGAGTCCCAGTGAAGTATGACACAACACAACATAGAATAGTTTGGTAACTGAGATCACCCCTTAAGGGAAATTTATGAGGGAAATAATTTACTGTAGAGTTACAAATTGTACGCAGACAAAGTCGCGCGTAGAAGCTAGTATACTCTTACATCCCCAGGCATAACTTACTTACAAGTGAAACCCTGCAAGACTAGCAGAAGCTAAGCGGGTGAGCTCTTACGAATTATCATAAGATTACAACCCGCTCTATTGAAACTGAAGCCGTCCTCAGATCTTTTTAACAGACTTCAAAAAAGGAGGAGGTTCTCAATTCGACCGTTTTTTCTTGTATGTATGTTACTGATGATGGGATCCTTGAGAAATCGAGGGAACTCTTCAACTATTATAGGCACACCTATAGGGGTGCGGTTCACTTTTCATACAAACAAAATTCATATTTTCAGTTAGCATACGCTTGAAAAGCATAATAAACGTTTTTCATAACAACAAAATTCATAATTTCATATATCATAACGATTAATTACCATAATACTCATTTGCCATACCAACATTTGATATAATGTTTATTTTCACTAATACCATTTAGTATAACTTCATATATCATAATGTTTAATTAGTATACTACTCATTAATTTTGATTTTGATTTGATTAATAAAATATGACATATTATATTAACGAGTGTCCCTTGCAATCCCTAGAATAACATACGGAAACGAACTCATGCCAGAAAAATAGGCTAGGTTAGGTCGCAGTTCAATCAAACCTTTCAACTGCGACCCTCGCGGAAGCGAAATTCTTCCCAAAAAGAAGGTTAGGTTAGGTTAGAGCTGCGACTCCACGGAAACGAACTTCTGCCGAAGAGTAGGTTAGGTTAGGTTAGAACTGCGACCCCCATGGAAATGAACATCTGCCGAAGAGTAGGTTAGGTTAGGTTTGAATTGCGACCCCAACGGAAACGAATTTCTGCCGAAGGGTCAGGTTAGGACTGCGACCCCTACGGAAACGAACTTCTTTCTTGACTTTTTTATACAACTTAATTATTATACAATTTAAAATGATGCAATCTGAACTATTATATCATTGGTTTATTATGAAAATTAAAATTATGCAAAATGAGTATTATAAGAAATGAAAATATGAAAAAAGTTGTTATGCATTTTGTTTTTATGCAATGTAATCCATTATACAAATTGAAAATATGCAATTCGTTGTTATGAAAAATGAAATTATGCTATTTGTTTGTATACAAAACATTACACACCCCACCTATAGTGATTTCACTATTTTTTACAGCAACTCGGCCACTTCCTCTTGGAATAGCGGATCCTAAGTGAAGTCGGTTCTTTTTTTGTTTTAAATTATTGTTTAAAATTATTCACCAATTCGCACGTCTATAGTTAAATCAGCTGCCACAGTGGAAGAAGCACTGTGCTGACGATGACGGCTGAAGGCACGAGAGGGTCGTCGTCAACACACTGCATCTTCTTTGAGCTCTTTGGCAATGTTACTCACCGACAGGAACACAACACTGTGAGTCCCAACTCATACACCCTTCTAATGGTATTTGGCTGAGGTTTTCTGTAAGAACGTACTTCCCCGGTCGAACTGTTCTTAAGATTTGAGCTAGATAACATACAATAGATCCTGCTTAATACATCCACGTTAATTACGATTTCTCGCATAATACGCCATTTCAGATCGGTCTCTGCAACTAGAGGTCCTGCAGAATAGTCCAGCATAATACGCTTTCCTTACTTAAGACGCGTGTTTGGCTGGGTTTCTTCGAAATCGTCTTAAGCCAGTTTTACTGTACAGCCTTACAGCCAACAGCAAAATTAGCTAAGCTGGTAAGGTGTCCAAACATGCTCTTATTCTCTTAACAATAAAGTCATGTCCAGCTCATTTTGAACACCCTAGCCGCTTAGCTACTTTTTCTGCTGACTGTACAATGTAATAATATGAATTTCAGATGGCATCGACGGCAAGCAAGCGCGCCGCACGCAGACCTCGGGCCCGCTGGGCGAGCTGTTCGACCACGGGCTGGACTCGTATTCCGTGTTCTTCATCCCGGCCTGCCTCTACTCCATTTTCGGCTGTTTGGACTTCTCCGTCAAGCCTATCAGGTATTGGATCTTATCTGCATTTAATCATTTTCCGGTGAAAGAAAAACATCGTAAGAAAACCAGGCTTTAGTCCCAATAAGGCTGACTATCCCCTTTGGGTTTGAAGGTTATAAATTGTACCATCGGGTTCATAATTTATTTTGAACCCGATGTACAAGATATATTTGAGTATAAAATAACTTGAATTTAACAACATGTCCTATGTCATGGCCTATGTCCAGCAGTGGAGGCCTATGTCCAGCAGTGGACGTCTTTCGGCTGATGATGATGATGATGAACAACATGTCACATGCAACCTCCAAATCTCCTATATAGTGTGGATTTCCTTTTTGGGTCAGTGAGGGCAGCTACCAGATACCGTGCTGCTACGTGAAAAGGAATAGCATCAAATGGCATCAAAAAAAAAAAGTTTGGCAATAATGACCTTTTTATCGCACCCTGTATGTTTTTTACAAAATTGTAAATGCCATCCTTCATTAATTTGAAATAGAGGGAAGGTCTTCTAAGACCATTTTCACGTAGCAGCACGGGATCTGGTAGCTTTTCACGTAGCAGCACGGGATCTGGTAGCTGCCCTCACTGACCCAAAAAGAAAATCCATCTGTATAGTTCTCCTCACACAACATCTTTGTATACTATCAATTATTACCCATATTTCTAACGCCACATGACACAAACCGTATCGTTCTAGAATGTACTACATAATGTGGAACATCTTGCTGAACTTCTACCTGAGCCACTGGGAGAAGTACAACACGGGCGTGCTGTTCCTGCCGTGGGGGTACGACTTCAGTATGTGGGTGAGTATCTACTCACTCCCCTCTCCTACGCAGCTTCCATACAAGTCAAACGATTCCCATCACCTTGCGTCAATTTCGGAAAGTTTAGCATTTTAGTAGTGGTGGAATTTAGCATTTTAATAAAGGAATGCCAAAGTCCTGGCTATACTTAGGGGATGATTTCGGAAAAAAAATGTTTGTTGAATCAATTTTTTTTTAACTAAGACACTTATCACAGAATGTTGAAATTATTGAAAGTGGCAGGTCGCGTAATTAGTTCATATATTAGTAGAGCTTCTATTCCATCTATTGGATCGTAACATACTCAGCGAATTTATATTTATTTGGAGAGTTATGTTTTTCCAGACTACACGAGTACGTATGTATTTTTATCTTTGTTATGCAACATCCTACATCGTTAGATGGATTTTAACCTGTGGAGTGTCATTAGATGCCTCTCGGTTGTAGTATTTACATAGGTTCTATTGACCCTTTTACCGCCGAAGACGTCAAATCACACGCAAGGAAAATCTTGCCCTCAGCACCAGCGCGTGATATCACATCCAAACAAAATATAACCGAATGCGCTCGCGCGCTCTGGCGTCAGCGGTACGATTTTTTAAATTGGCACTCCCCCGATTGACTCTTCGTTGTTCGCACCGGGTGACACACATGCTAGCTACACTAGGTCTCTTTCATCTTTTTAATTTGGCCTGTGAATGGTTCCAGGCGTCGACGATGTTCTTCCTGTGGACCGGTTGTAAGGGCACGGCGTGGTACAAGCGCCACCTGTGGGGCTCCCACACGCTGGCCGACGGCTTCGAGTGGCTCGTGTACGCCACCGGCGCGCTCACCAACCTGCCCGTGGCCGTCTACAACACCTACCAGTGAGTGTCACGTGTCTAGTGTTGGTCACTCGCGGTGGTGCGAGCGCGATATACACATGCGTGCAACATTTCAGTTCAATCGAAAATCAGGAAGTGGATCAAGTTGAACTTCAAAGGTTTGATTACAGACAACGGGACAGGTGTAACTAAATAATAATAAAAGCTTATAGGTAAAAAGTTAACCACTAGATAGATTTTTCGAACGAGCGGTCCGTAACAAGCGAAGTGAAGTTCTTGCAAAAAACTTGAAATGGAACTGTCACCTGACTACCTACACGTCTGTGCATTTCGATAGCTTATTGATTTTGAATAGTTGTTCCGCGATAACTTTAGGATCGTTTTTCTGATCTTTACGAAATTTGGTGAGATGGTAGCAGAGAAAAGTACAACTTGAGAGTTCGTTTATGAGCAGAAGCGCTCAAGGGCTTGTGGAGCTAGAAGGCGAAAACAATATTCATAAGGGTCTTGTTAATTTGGTCTACTCGTGCAAGTGCAAATCGCGAATTCTCAGTTCGAGGCGGACTACTAGTCATATAATTAAAGATATCTATTGATTTTTCAAAATTAGTAAATGCTACATTATTTGTACTGATTTAAACTCGCACGATTTTCACTCATTTTTTTTGACAAAAACGGGACTTAATCGCGTACACTTTTAGTATTTTCCTGACATTGCGAGCGTGTCGTAACGCTCGCGGTCGCAGGCAGCCACCAGAGGCAGGCAGACGCCACATTATTTGCCTATCCCTCATTCCAGATCCTACAAGCTCCGCACAGGCAAGATGCGGTCGTTGACGGAGGCCCTGCGGCCGCTGTGGGCGCTGCTGACAATCTTCGCGGTGTGCAGTGTGTGGGTGCACCACTCCCCGCGGCTGCCGGACTACGACCCCAGGATGCTGTTCCTGCTGCAGGGCACGCTCTTCAGCAATGTGGCGGTGAGTTCGCTTTTGAAAACTTTAACCAAGTCTTACTCTTAGCCTAGTCGGTAGTGACCCTGCGGACGAAGTCGGTCACCGGTTCGAATCCTGGTTGTGTTTTGATCACAGCAATTTGTCACGTTTTCAAGTCGAAAGTACCACCGGGTTCAGAATCGCATTACCAATTTATCGAACGAGCGGGAGCGTAAGCGAAGCGAGTTCTTACAAACAACTTCTGGCTATTGCAACGTCTCGGCATTTCGATGGCTTTTTGATTTTGAGAGTTTGACGATATTTTAGTAACGTATTTCTGATCTTTATAAAATTTGTTGGGGTTGTAGCAGATATACATATAATTTGAGAGTTCGCTTATGAACTGAATCGAACAAGGGGTTGTAGACTTTGAAGATGAAAAAAATCTTCATATGGGTCTTGTTATATTGGTCAACTCGTTTGCAAGTAAATCGCGAGTTCTCAGTTCGAGGCGGACTACTAAATAGTATTTATTTACTTTTATAAGAAAAGTCCAATGAAATTTCGAAAAATTTAGTGATCTCTGAGCTAATTTGTATGTCTATTTCTTTGTCACGCCCTCCATCATTCGATGGATCACGACATGTATGGTGTCATAAGATTCGTCTCAGTTGCAATTGTAATATAAGGAGTTCAAAACAAATAAAATGGTATGTTTCCAGTGTCGCCTGATAGTGTCTCAGATGTCGAACCAGCGCTGCGACGGCGTCAACTGGCTGCTGTGGCCGCTCGTGTCGGCCGCCGCTGTGGGCCTCCTCCTGCCGCACCACGAGCTGACCGCCTTCTACGGCGTGACCGTGCTGTCGGTGCTGGCTCACATACACTACGGGGCTTGTGTGGTACGTGTTCCTAGTGTCTCCATAGTGCCGCTGTGGGCCTCTCCTCCTGCCGCACCACGAGCTGACCGCCTTCTACGGCGTGACCGTGCTGTCGGTGCTGGCTCACATACACTACGGGGCTTGTGTGGTACGTGTTCCTAGTGTCTCCATAGTGCCGCTGTGGGCCTCCTCCTGCCGCACCACGAGCTGACCGCCTTCTACGGCGTGACCGTGCTGTCGGTGCTGGCTCACATACACTACGGGGCTTGTGTGGTACGTGTTCCTAGTGTCTCCATAGTGCCGCTGTGGGCCTCCTCCTGCCGCACCACGAGCTGACCGCCTTCTACGGCGTGACCGTGCTGTCGGTGCTGGCTCACATACACTACGGGGCTTGTGTGGTACGTGTTCCTAGTGTCTCCATAGTGCCGCTGTGGGCCTCCTCCTGCCGCACCACGAGCTGACCGCCTTCTACGGCGTGACCGT
The DNA here is from genome assembly GCA_911728535.1 of Pammene fasciana. Lineage (NCBI taxonomy): Eukaryota > Metazoa > Arthropoda > Insecta > Lepidoptera > Tortricidae > Pammene > Pammene fasciana. The sequence continues at coordinate 266,105 of OU452294.1, forward strand.
GCTGTCGGTGCTGGCTCACATACACTACGGGGCTTGTGTGGTACGTGTTCCTAGTGTCTCCATAGTGCCGCTGTGGGCCTCCTCCTGCCGCACCACGAGCTGACCGCCTTCTACGGCGTGACCGTGCTGTCGGTGCTGGCTCACATACACTACGGGGCTTGTGTGGTACGTGTTCCTAGTGTCTCCATAGTGCCGCTGTGGGCCTCCTCCTGCCGCACCACGAGCTGACCGCCTTCTACGGCGTGACCGTGCTGTCGGTGCTGGCTCACATACACTACGGGGCTTGTGTGGTACGTGTTCCTAGTGTCTCCATAGTGCCGCTGTGGGCCTCTCCTCCTGCCGCACCACGAGCTGTCCGCCTTCTACGGCGTGACCGTGCTGTCGGTGCTGGCTCACATACACTACGGGGCTTGTGTGGTACGTGTTCCTAGTGTCTCCATAGTGCCGCTGTGGGCCTCCTCCTGCCGCACCACGAGCTGACCGCCTTCTACGGCGTGACCGTGCTGTCGGTGCTGGCTCACATACACTACGGGGCTTGTGTGGTACGTGTTCCTAGTGTCTCCATAGTGCCGCTGTGGGCCTCCGCCTGCCGCACCACGAGCTGACCGCCTTCTACGGCGTGACCGTGCTGTCGGTGCTGGCTCACATACACTACGGGGCTTGTGTGGTACGTGTTCCTAGTGTCTCCATAGTGCCGCTGTGGGCCTCTCCTCCTGCCGCACCACGAGCTGTCCGCCTTCTACGGCGTGACCGTGCTGTCGGTGCTGGCTCACATACACTACGGGGCTTGTGTGGTACGTGTTCCTAGTGTCTCCATAGTGCCGCTGTGGGCCTCCTCCTGCCGCACCACGAGCTGACCGCCTTCTACGGCGTGACCGTGCTGTCGGTGCTGGCTCACATACACTACGGGGCTTGTGTGGTACGTGTTCCTAGAGTCTCCATAGTGCCGCTGTGGGCCTCCTCCTGCCGCACCACGAGCTGACCGCCTTCTACGGCGTGACCGTGCTGTCGGTGCTGGCTCACATACACTACGGGGCTTGTGTGGTACGTGTTCCTAGTGGCATTTGCAGATGAACCAGCGCTGACGGCGTAAACTGGCTGCTGTGGCCGCTCGTGTTGGCCACCGCTGTGGGCCTCCTCCTACCCCACCACGGGCTGACCGCCTTCTACGGCGTGACCTTAACCTCGTAACGCCCAAGAAAAAAAACGCAAGTTCAGCTAAACGCCCAATGTGCAATGTATAAGCCAATATGTTTTATAGTCGTTAACGCCCACCCAAATAAATGACTTTTTTTTCAGTGATAAACTCAAGTGGGATTTTTTTTTTTTTCTGGGTATAAGTGAATACAAATAAATACAATAAAGTGAATTCTGACTTCGTATCTTTTGTTCATTTCCATGAACATTGGGTCTTTGGTTGAAGTTGTAAATAATATAAACATTTAACTACAAACCAACTTTTTATTAAGTTTAAAAGCACAAAATCACATAAAAATGCTTAAAAATGCTTGATAACAAGCTTTAAAAAATAGGTTTATAACTTGCTTAGCAAAAAACTTAATTTTCTATTCAGTTTTATTTTAAAAAGTTATGCTATGCCTCTGAGATCAATTTTTTCAAGAGATTTATGGCACAAAATCACATAATACCTACTTTTATTCAGTTTTAGGCACTAAATCACATAACATTTCTCCCAACTCTAACAAATTATACAACAGTAATATCTGCAAAAAGAAAAAAAAAATTGTTTTTAGAAAACAAAATGTTCCAAAATGCTTGAGAAAAAACAAAAAAAAATATTTTAACAACTTTTTATCTAAAAAAATTACTACATTTATATTAATGAAAGTTATTTAATAACTTTGAGACCTTTAGCTTTAGCTGCAGGTTATAATATATTTACAAAACAAACGCCCAATATGCATTACAATGTACATAATATTCTGATAAGGAATTAAAAATAGTTATTAGTACTTTTACAAACAAATAACAGGTTATTTCAGTAAAACACACATTTAGGATAATTTTTATGTCATCCTCAAAACAAAAAAGCCATGATTCAATTAATTAATTAAGATTAAATAGGTACTTACGTGTCGTGCATGGTGACAAAATGGCTGAGGCCAAAAACTTGTCTCTGCATATCTGTCAAACGTCAGCTGTCAAAATGGTCGCCATTGAACCGGTTATTCACGACGTCAAGGTGAAATTCAATTACGCGCGAAAATATAAAAATGACATTTCATAATCTTTTAAGTACAGCGTACTGTACACTGGGCGTTTACCTCATTTTATTTTTTTGAAAGTCTGGGCGTTAATGCTGAGTGTTACTTTGTACACTCTATTGCACATTGGGCGGCACGAGGGTATCTGAGCTGGCTCACATACACGTTCATTGTAAAGTGAATAGGTTAACAATTTAAGTCTGTGACACAATATTTATTAATCCAATATGTTATCGGTGTTCAGGTGCAGCAGATGTGCGCGCACTTCCGAATAAGCTGCTTCCACATCAAGAAGCGGGACGATTGACTCTTAGAGGACAATGCGTGTTAGTAGCCGACATCGACGCGACCTACATTACATATCCAACACAACACAACACAACACAACACAACGCATCGCAGCTCCGACAATTACTAGTATACAGGGTTTGTTCCGAGGTAATACTCGTATAAGATGGCCGCAAATTATTACGATAGTTCAGAAAGCTACAATATGCCGAAACTTTCCGCATTTTGTATGGGTAATATTACTAAATGGACTGGATGGATATACAAAATGCGAAATGGTTAGAGCATTTAACCAACTGGAGCGGCCATTGACTGGTGATGCCCTCTGCCGAAAATATATAACCAGTGGTCATACTCTTTGTATGGACTAACGTTTATCGGATGTGACCACACAAAAATCGGCAGACTTTTGTATAGAAAATGACATACATGGTCAGTCCGGTTGGTTGAATAGTCTAAGGCGAAATGGAAATAAAAATATACACATAGTCTGTTGTTGGAGTATTAGTAATATGTTGTTCTTTACGCATATGTAGTATGTCCCGATGTCACGTTACGTTGAAGATTATGCACATGCTAATCGACGAATCACGGTAAATACAGTACATTGACTACTTTAAATTTTACTTTCATTATATCGTCGAATTGTTTGGAGTCCAAGTACATTTTAGTAATTTGGTTCATACATTTTAAAATAATCATGGTATTTTTTGTACTAATTCTTGTGCATATTTTTTCTTAAAGTGTTTGTAACACGCATTGTCTATTATTTTTATATTTTGTGTTTTACTGTAATCTTTTTCACAGTGAATTATTTAAGTAATCAATTTTGGTACAGTCGAATCTGGAATTTATTTAAATCTCTTTGAGATGTATTCTTGAACTCGGCTGTACTAAAACATAATTTAGGTGTGTTTATATTAGTACATGTTTTATATTTTATTCTTAGACTCAATTGTAACATTTAGTATTATGTTGAAGATCTATAAATATATTAACCCATTATCTTAAGTCAACTTTAAGTCATAATTATTAAGTTTGGGAGCCATTCTCACTGTAAGTGGCCTATTCTATCCTCTACTGCTGGTTTAGCTAATGATTGAGGCAAACTATGAATTGCTCCCATATATTTAATCCGGACACAAGTGTATTTTGCTATATTTGTGTCGATATTAGGTACAATAATTTGTACCAACCCTATAGTCTATCGGTATTTTGATCACTTTTGTAAGTATTTCTTAGTATTTTTATTTATTTACCTTTCGCTTTGTAAGTAATATCGTGTTTTGTGAAGCACACTGGCTTTGCTTGTATTAAAATAATTATGATCACTGGCCTAATATGTTAAGTTTACTACACCTACATGTAATAAAGAACGGGATACACAATCTGCCAAAAAAAAGTGCTGTAAGTTAGACTTTGTATAGTCAGTGATAAAACTTGCTGGTTACTAATATTCAAGAGCCATATATTTTCGGTAAATCTTGTCTGAAACACCTCTATTAATATTCTAATTTAATGGTATACTATGACAGTGATTTAGGCAGTTGGTTTATATAAATGTGATAAATATCAAAAAGCTACTTTTAATTTGTTTGGATATTATTTCAAAGAGTATTTTAATATGGATCTGTAAGACTCGTTATCAATACCAACGATGTAGAGATTAAATACTTCCATTTATATTTAAACTTATTTAAAATTCCTCAATATGTTACTCACCCACCCACCGTAAACATATACATTTCACTTTATTCCAATGTCGAATAATTAAAAAATAATTGTTTTTGTGTGTGACTGTACCAAGTGTAAAGGAATACATATGAAAGTACATTTTATTGGGTTAAATTATAATTTTAAGAAGCTATAATATTGGGATTTCTGAAACTTCTTTATTGGCTGTATTTTGAATTCATAATACTCTTTGGTAATTAAGTTTGTGATATGTGTGTGTATATATTTTGAGTTAAAGGCAATGTAGCATAGACACCATAGTTAGTTAAAAATCTTTAAACATGAAATCAAGAAACTGTCAAAACTATAAAATGTAGTGAATACTTGTATGACATTGTGTGTTTTTACTTTGTTAATCAAATGGATGAATTATCTTGCAAGAAATCTTGTCTTCTTTGAAAATGTTAAATAAGGTAACAAAAATGTCATAACTCCCTGGGGAAATAATTATTCGCTCTACTACATAGTGTAACTCCCGCTTCGTATTCTCATTGTCATAAGATTATTCACAACATCTTACAGAAAAAATCATAGGTAGTCATATCGATTGTTATAGAAAATCACGAAAATGTATGTCTCGATTTGGAAAGTTCCCTAGTTACACCATACAGTAGTTATATCGAATCGCTAGAATTTAACATGAAGTGCCTCACGAGTGAATGATATTTTTGTCACGTAATGTAATGTTATTCTAAAATTCTAAATCATACTTTTGACAGGAGTTCGTTTGGCGAAGATACAGGGTGACCACGTCGCTAGGCCTATTATTCAAACGATGTCTAATTCAAACATTATGCGGTTACCGTGCAAGCCGTAACGAAAACCTGTCAAAAGTACCCTAGTATAGTGTTGTCTATGTAGCATAAATAAAATATTAATCACTAATGTAGATAATTTCTAGCCGTTCAGAAAACTGACATGGAGACTTTTGTCAAAGTTTATTCCTAAAATCAAGGCCTAGATCTTGAGTTGTGGTCCCTGAGTTCTGTAGTCACTCATAACTATATTCAAGGACAATTTAAATTGATTTGACGGTCACAACTCTACGAGTAAACGTGTGCGAATGGACAGTACATGAGGTCGCCAGCCTCAGCGATCACCAGTTCATCACCTCTAGGGCGGTCTTCGGTAGCGTAAAGCTGACAGCCATTGAGTCGTCCCCGATACTTTTTTTGCCACCGATCCGGACGCGTGGAGTCAGTTCAAGTTGGGCTAGCTTTTGCTCGAATCTACAATCTCGCATGGACAGGATTCATCCAGGCCTTCCCGCACACAAATACAGCGAACGGTATTCGGATATCTAGCTGCGCACCGCCCGTGAGATCCTGGGCAGATGCGGCAAAAAGAACGATGGCTGGTATGAATGGTGTACCCCGCAGTTAGAAGCGTTTCGTCCAATGATCAACCGAGCTCTCCGTATTTCTGGAGTCGCTTCAGGAGAAATTGCACGCAACATCTGTGCTTGGAAGCGCGAGTACGCCGCTCCTGACGTGGGGGGAATGGCCATGGTGTACAACTTTGGCAGACCAACTGCTAGTGGGGCCACTGGGTTCTTTGGACAGTTTGGAGCAGGCCCGTGGGTCATGACTTCGGTTGTGATCAAGCATAGCACGCACCTATGGTGGGCCCTAGCGAAAAATGTGTATGCGATAGTGGGGACATGGGGTTAGCAGCCCTGTGTCCTGTCTAGATTCCCGCTTTCACGATCGATTATGTAAATAATCTGTCACCGGTCCCTCCTCAGAGGACCGGTCGGGCGGATAGACTGCGTCAGGGCGAGCGCAGGGACGGCGAGTCAGCAGCTGTTGCTACTGTTGACTACGCGTGTCCGGTATATGAACGAACTAGGCTACAGGCTGGAGGGGGCAAGGGCGTGTTTCCGGTTTGGCTTATGCTGATGATCTTGTCCTCCTAGGAGGCTCGAAGGTTGGGTTGCAGGAATCCGCTGGCTTAGCTGCTAGCTGGACGGCTATCTTAGTGTAAGCTGCTGATTCTCCAACGCCCCGAGACCGTAGAATGTGTGTCTAATACGGTAGTAAGAGAGAAACACCGGAGAATCTTTGTTTTTTGTTTTCCAGCCAATTTGGAGCCATAATGGTACCATAATAGCTGTAGGGGCAGTGGAACACCGCGTTAATTCCTTAATACA